>VYXB01006785.1:628857-700047 GCA_013397135.1 Pachyramphus minor
GGGGTGAGTGGGGAGTGGTGGGTTGGGGAGCAAGCAGGGGCTGTGGGGGGGTGATGGGATGTGGGGCTGAGGCTTTTTGGTGGGCGCTGCACGAGGAGCTGTGGGCAGGTGTTGCTGACGGTACTGGGGTCTGGCTTGGAGGAGGGATGGGAGGTTACAGGTGAGGGGGTGAGTATGGAGTGTGTTTTGAGAGGGGAGGTCATGAGCTGGGTGGAGGGGACTGGGGGGGAAGAGTGGCTGGGTTGGGNNNNGAGTGGCTGGTTTGGAAACTGGCTGGAGGTTGTGGTGTGGAGGATAAGGTGGTTGGTTTGGGAATGGGAGATGGATTTGTTTAGGCAGCTTCCCCTCAGCCTGCCCCAGCGTGGTGGGCAGGAGACTTGGATGAGGACTGGGAGGTTGGGTTAGGGGTGAGTGGAGTTCATAAAGCGAGGGTAGGCAGAAAGGTGGGATGGGTCCTGGTTGAGGGAATGTGGTAGTATGAAGGGATGCTCTGGTTTGAGGAAGGCTGTGTTGGCATTTTATGTTATATATTTGGGATGTACTAAGGTGGCAGCAAGTCGAGAGGACAATAAATGCTGTTAGGAGATGAGTGGGGAGGGTTTGTGGGTATTAGGGGTTGGGATGGGGCAGCTGGCTGATTTGGGGGTCGGAGTGGGATAACAGGCAGTAAGGCCAGGTTCAGGGAGCAGCTGGGAGAGGTTGACTGAATTGGAGGAGATGTTAGAGCATGGCATGGCAGATAGGGTGGGATGAATGGAATAGTTTGGGAATTGGGATAGAACTAGAGGTAGCTATGGTATATCAAGTGTATGATCTGGGTTTGATGCTAAAGATGTGATGAACAAATGGTGCCTTTATCTGTCTATTTGGCAGTGAGACCAGTCAGCCTAAGTAACAGGGCCTGAGCTGGCAACTGTTAGATCTCTATCAGTTCCTTCAGAGCAAAAGTGAATTAATCCCAAAAGATGCCAGACCATGTAGGCCTCTGTTCAGATGTGATGTGTGAACAGTGTCACTTCCTGTGATGATGCAGGTGATTTTTATCCATTACATCTTGAATCCAGTGGAATTCCTGGTCTTCTCTTCTTTTTTTACACTTCCTTTGCAGTTATTAGTATTTGCAGAAGTTGCTGTTTAGACTGTCTAGGTTTTGCTTTTTTTCCCCCTCATAAGCCGCATATTAAGATACAAAATTAGAAACAGCAAGGGGGGTGGAACCTTCTGATAATCTTTGAACATTAGTTCTGTCATTTGTTTGCCATCAGGAGGAAAAAATCAAATGTCCACCTTTCATTAAATAAATAGATGTAGCTTTAAAGTAGTGCCTGTTTTTAGCCTTGCATGTTCAGTTTGTGCCTGATTTTGGAGGAATCTTTGTTTTGTAGTCATCCCTGCAACAAGTGTAGTTTTCTCTCTTTTCTGGGAGTACAAACCAAAAAATATCTGCTGTGACTGGGCTGGTGTGCAAGTCTGGTACTCCTGTGATCCCTGTTTCCCTTTGTCATCCTCCATGAGCACTCCCCCTCCCACCAAGTCTGACTTGCTGGGATTTGTCATTAGATTTTCAGCGTTACCCATGTGTGCAATTTATCCCACTTTTAATTAGGATAGTTTAGGTTTGCTTTTTCCCTCTGAAGGAATTAGTTAATAAAGGATAGAAACACTTGATCTTTGGTTCTGTCAGCTCAGCTAACCCGGCTTTTGTCTGGAGAAAAGGCTTTTCTCTTTTAAACCCTGAACAAAACTAGGTTCTTGTTGACAAAGCAAGCAGTGAAGTGAAAGGATGGGCTGATATGCATGAGAGCTCCCTGGTGCAGTACTGCTTCTACCAGTTATAGTAATGTCTGCATTTTTAAATGTTTTGTTGAAGTGACTTACAGACTCAGGATGTGCAAAAAAGAAGTAAAGTGAATGTTTGTTGATTTGAGGGGGAGGAGGGGTTGTTTCTATAAATAAGTATGTTTTTTGTGATACTGACAATCTGAATGGTGTGTTTTCCAAATGAAAAACAACTTCAGGGGCTGGGTAGTATATTTTAGTGGAGGTCCTCAAGCATTTCACAAGGTAAGATTTTTTGGAGAAGGAGCTCAAGTGTGCATTGATTTGTGATTTCATCAGCTCAGAAATAGCTCGAGCAGTGGGGCTGTTTGTCAGTGTGAGAGGGCAGAAAATCTCTGCAGCTGTAAGTTCTTCAGCTTATCCATCTGTCCATCTTAAGGGAAAAATTAAATATGGGAAGTGCTAAAACCGTTTAAGCACTCTTAGGCTAAGGCTCTGCTCCTTGCTAAGCTCATCAGTGGTTTACTGCTGCCAAAAAGAGAAGGTTTCCCTCCTTCCTTTTTATCCCTTATCAGTGCTTTTCTATAAAGCACTGTCCAACACTGAAAAATTTCTGCCCAAAACATGAAGAGTTTGCTGTTGGATTGCTGGAATTGTCTGAAAGGCTTTGACAAGCCCTTCTGCTGAACCCCAAGGTGACTCTCAGGAGCAGGGGAATCATGGGAAGATCTAATCCTTTTGGGAATGATGAGCTGTTGGCTTAGCTTGGTTCTTGTAAGACTTTACCAGGCTTCGTCAGGCCCACTTATTCTCTACCCATCCTTTTCTTTGTATCTGTAAATATTGCTGAGCTGTCACTTACCAGAGGTTTGACTGTCAGGAGGAGTGGTTGCAGTTGGGATCTCCTGGTAGGTCTGAATATGTCAGAAATATATTTAGGAGTGTGGAGTGAGAGCTGGATTCTTTCGAAGTGAATTTGCCATAAGTTTTCTGCCATGCAAGTTTGAACCTCATGAAAACAGAGCTGTAATGAGGCATCTGCTTCAAGGTACTGTCAAAGGGAAAAAAATCAGTTCTTCAAAATATCTCAGGTCATAATAGAGTTCTGCTGCAATCTTGTGCAAGATGTTGCTCTTTAGCAGTGAGATCTATTTGTTTGTCCTTGTAACTTTATGTCCTTGCAGTTGAACTGGACTCTTCATTTCCCACAGCAGACCCTTCTGTGATTTGTGGGGTTTTTGGGCAGCTGTATCTCAAGGCAAAGGTATTTTTTGCAGTTGTCTTCTGCTCAAGGGAAAGTGGCCTCCTTATTAGCTGGGTGGATGGAGACACACACTTCAAACATTTTCTGATGAGAGTGGTTACCCTGCAGGCTGCATCTGGATTTGCTAACATTTCCAGCTCTCTGAGGTTGAAGTAGTTTTCCCTGGTGTAATTGAGCTAATTCCATAGCTTACTGCTGCCTCATTTGTGCCACAGCCAGCTGCTATCCCATGGATGCTGATACAACTACTGGTGAAGCCACCTGTAATTCTGTTTATTGACATGTTCTGTCTCAGAAACCTGAACACCCAACAAAACCCCAAAGCAAACAAACCCTGCTCCCAGCCTGGTTTATGGCATGACTGAGCTGACTCAACTGGCAGTACCAAGAGGAAAAGGGACAAGTATCAGTGTTGCCACCAAAGAAGAGATTGGTAACTGTATTCCCTGGATGTGGTTCTGCCATTGCTTGAATCCAGGAATGATGTGTATCTTCATGGCCTTTTATCCATGCCCTTTCCTAAGGGCTCTTGTGAATCTGTTTGAACAGAGTTGCTGGCACAAAGGAGGAGAGAGCAGGACAGGCCCTTTTGGCATTGACATACCCATAGGTGTCCTGGAGAATACTTATTCAAGATATCCAGAGCTGTAGAAAGGCAGGTAAACATGCTTGATTTGCAGCTGTTGATCTTGTGTCCAAGCCTGGCAAAGACACGATAAGGTGAAGAACAGGAGCAAAGAGGTTTGTGCTTCAGGAGAGAACAGTTAATTTGAAATTGGAATTGTTTGTAATTCAATCTTGGTAGATTTTCAACTGTTAAGAGTTAGCTAAGAGAGTGACAAAAAATTCCACTTTTAAATGACTGCACTAAATCAATGCCATTAGACAAAGACTTGTCAATACTGACAAGGTAATGGGGAATCCACTGGGAAATTCGCCTGCTCCATGAAATGCATCTTTTTCCTTATTGTAGTTCCTTAAGAGAGCTGAGCAATGTGGAACAGGTTAAACCTTTGATTTCTTTTCTTAACTTGGCTTCTGTGACTAAGTCTGGACCAGTGGCTTGGCTGTGTCTGTATGTACTAGAGGCACTATGCCTCTGGCACTGGGCTTTGGTACTGCTGCATAAAATGAAATACAGTGTGGGGGGAGAGCAGGGCTTGAGTTTAGGGTCTGAATAGAACAGGACACAGGCCGTTGTTACTGATTTCTGGTGGGTTTTTTGAACTTTTCATTTAATCTAATCCTCTTTTTTTCTTTATGGCAGGAAGGTAAAAGGAGGCAACATAGATGTGCACCCATCTGAGAAAGCCCTCATTGTCCACTATGAAGTGGAAGCAACAATTCTGGGAGAGTTGGGAGACCCCATGCTGGGGGAACGCAAGGAATGCCAGAAAATGTAAGGTCATAGCAAGATCTGATAGTTTTTTCTTGTTTTGATAGTCGTGGATTCAATAACTCAAACTATCAACTGCATCTGAGAAATGGTAGGTTTTAATCTTTATTAAACTTTGTGCTGGGTTAGCAGAAGTTTTTCAGAGCCAGGAAGTAACATGTGCCTGGGAAGATTAACATCTGAAACACATGTTGTACACTAGTTTTCATCCATGTACTTTAAGGTGCTTTGTAAAGAAAAGGGGTTACTCCCATTTTACCTGACTGACACTTGAGATAGAGAAAAGTGAAGTGATTGGTTCCTGCTCAAATGGTAGTTCCTGTTGGAGCAAGTAATACTGTTGAACCTCCTGACAGCCTTATGCTCCAGCTGTTTGCTCTCCTCTTGTTTTGATCTGCCCCCCCACTCATGAATTCACTACAGTAGCTGCATTTTATTTTTGCCTGTTATTTTCTTTTAAGAGCATTAAAATATTTGCCATGCAAAAAGCCCAGAGAATTGTCATAACTTGTTTCCAAGCGGCAAGTTTGGACTTTTTCTAGAATCACAGAATCATTAAGGTTGGACAAGACCCTGTGTGAGTGCACAGAAGAAGAATAATTGAAGAAAAAAAGAGAATCCTTAAGTTGTCTCAATTTTTTAAAGATACTGGAAGTGTTGATCTGTTTTCAGATGGATCAGCGCAACTTGCATCTGTGATGTGGTGGAATTCCATTTTTGATCCATCCTATTGTTAGTGCCCACAGAGATTTCTTACTGCTCACTGCTTGTGGGCCTGGCTGCAGATCTGCCAGAGCTATGGGAGACTCCAGGCACTGCAAAAGAACCTTCTTGTGCAGTCAACACCCAGAACTGTTTCTCATTTTGGACTTTTTTTGTGTGTGCAGTGCTTCCTTTGCGGTCCTGTGCTCTGGTTTTGGGTGTATTGGAAATCAGTCACTGTTTTTAGCGTCTGAGATGGTTGTAAGGGATCTGCTCTTACAGCTGCCTTTAATGTTGCAGCTTGAAGGCTGATGCTCTGTCAAGTCGCTTTGACAGTTAGTTGCCATTTGGAGTTCAGAGAGCCACCACTTTGACAGGCACAGGCATTGGGTGTATCAGGATCCTTTCTGCTTCAAGAAATTCATGGCTGTGTAAACATAATCAGAGAACTGAAGATAAGTCTCTTTTCGGTTTTTAATTTTTTTTGTCTGTGTTTTAGTATTCGGCTGAAGAGTCTGAATGCAAACACAGACATTGGTTCCCTGGCTCGAAAGGTGGTTGAAGAGTGCAAGCTCATTCACCCCTCCAAACTTGGGGAAGTGGAGCAGCTGCTGTACTACCTGCAGAACCGCAGAGATGCCTCAGCAGGAAAAGGTAAATTACACAGGAACAAAGTGGCTTGGGGCTGGGGTGCTTCAGCCTTGAACCACTGCTGGCTGGGGTTCTTCTAGCTGAGATCCTGACTGGCCTGATGGACGAGTTCTCTGGAGACAGAGACAGTGAGGAAGATGCATAGTTTTATCACACTTGGAAAAATTACCATCTTGGAATGAGATTGGAGGAAATGATCTTTTTAACAGTTAAAGTTTACTGTTTTGATTAAACTTAGTATTGATGGTTCTTACAGGCTGCCTTGTGCTTTGGCAGGACTTGAGAGGTGCAGGTTCTGCAGCCTCTTCATATTGAATCTGCACTCACAGTGACATCAAAAGACTATTTGAGGATCTTCGTAGGAGAACTCTGTCAGCACCTCTTGCAAGGGTAGATAGGATTCCTGGGCTGAATTTGCAGTCTCTATAAAGCTGGACAGAAGAATTTCAGAGCCTGAAAAGCTTTGGTACAGTGTAGCAGACAGCTTGGGGTATTTCTCTCATCTTGTCATCTTAAGTTCCTGGCATCTTGGTGGTCCTATTTATACCTTAAACTTTCTGCTTGAGGGACAATTTCATATTTAACATCAGATCCCGTGCAACCTTATGGTTATTAAGGTTTCTTGAAACCATGAAATGGTAAGCTTTGTTCTCGAGTTCTTATCTTTATGAGTCAAAAGAAAGATTAATGTTATATATATGCTTTGATTGTAACTCCTTTGGGTGGTTTACTCTCTTTTATTGTGTCTCTGTCTTGGTGTATCACAGGGCACAAGCAGAATCAAAGCTGCCAAGGTATCTCAGTGTGGAAGTGACTGTTGTCACTCTGGGTTTACACTGAGGTTTGTTACCCTTGGTCCCCCCAGCTGGTGGGGTGTAAGTGATCCTTTAGTAATAATGGCCAGACTTCGCGAACGAAGAACTGAGGAAGGTCTCTGTACGCCTTCCAGCCTGCGCATTGGATTTTTATTTTAGGTGGGACACAGTGCGCGCAGAACTGAGCCCACCCTTTAATCCTGAGGTTCATCTGCCGGGGCCAAGCGAGCTTGGACAGTGGCAGCGAGGTCCTCAGGACGTAGGTGGATTGCCTTACAGGGCTAACGGGCTCCACCTACCCGGGGATGATCCTTTAGACTGAGTTGGCAAAAGGCATCTGAGGGTCTGCTTTGCTCCCTGTGGGCTGTTCAGCTTCAGAAACCCGACATACCTGTGTTAGTCTGACAGGTCAGCTGGACTCTAAAGGGCTTTGACCTTGATTTAAACAGGATGTTTACTATGAGAACACTGGGTATGTTTTTCATCTGTGACTGTTGTAACATAACTGCACCCATGTCTTTTTCTTTACAGAAAAGAAAGAGAAATCCAGTAAGCCAAAAGATCCACCCCCATTTGAAGGAACGGAGGTACATATTGCTGTTAAAAGAGAAATGCAAACCCCATTTACTGCTTCAGTAAGCTGTTATAAAAGGGGAGAGGAAATGCTGAATTCTTGGGGGTTATTTTGCTTCTTGTTTTTTAAATAAAGAGCTTGGTTTGGAAATAATGCACAATGGAAAAAATTTATCTCCATAAAGGGTAAAATATTTGACTTGCATCCTGGCCCCTCCAAGTATAGCACTCAGCAGGACAGCAAGTGGGGTCTGGAACATCGGACAGGACTCAGGGAGTCGTGTCTGAGCATCCTTTGTTTTTAGTAATTAAATCTCCTCAGATTTCTTGGTGTTCACTGGCAGTGATTCTGGATATGCTGAGTTTTTTTAAACTTGGATTTTAGTTCTTCCTAAGATCTTAACTCCAAGCTGTGTGCTCTTTTGCCTCGTGATTGATGGTGTTGAATTGCCAGTCTCTCTCTGTGAAACTCTTGCTTCTGACTGCTTTCAGATTGATGAAGTTGCCAATATCAATGACATGGATGAGTACATTGAGCTACTGTATGAGGACATTCCTGACAAGGTGCGTGGCTCTGCCCTCATCCTGCAGCTGGCCAGGAATCCTGATAATTTGGAAGAGCTGCTTGCAAATGGTAATTTTAAAACCCAGTGGTAACTTCTCATAGTATTGTGCTGTTAATTTTGGGGTGCTTTCTTTTCAAGGGAATAGTAATTCACCTTTAGTTTGGGTTTTCTCTAGTTTGAAAAGCTCTGTTTCTCCATACATGATAAGGTGGCTGTCAAAGCCCGGGTGGATCTCTACACATGGGTGCTTCTCAGATTGTTCTTAGATGGGCCTGACACTGAAGTCTTCTTGCCCTCAATAAACTTCAGCTGTTTTTTCTCATCTTAGTTATTTTGATGCTAAATTAACTTCAGCTGGCATTACTGCTGGAGATGAGGCTGTATTGTTGCATCCTGTAGATCAGAAAACTTGCTCTGAAAAGGGGATTTGCTTGCTGAGATAAGTTAATTTTTTTCCTTGCCTCTTCTGTCTCTTTTGCTGAGCCCTTGTACCCTCACATTCCTCAAGTAAATGATGACTTCAGTACATACCCATCCTGCAGTGTCAGCAGGCAAGATGGAATGGGAGGAGAAGGGGGAGCCATCAAATAATGGCTTGTCCCCATGAGTTGTTGCAAATATTTTACTGCTTAACGTTCCCAGTCTCTGCTTTCCTCATTCTGATCACGTACCATGGTGTGTGTGAAGAGGGACTGGACAGGGGAAGGTGAATGGAAAAGTGAGATGAAATAAGAAGAAAGATAAACCGAATTATTAAATAATATGAAGTTGATTCAGAGGGAAAAATAAATAGAAAGCTGGATTAAAAAATACTGTCTGTCAAGGTAGAATGTAAAGGGTATTTGCAAGTGAAAATTGTGTTTTAGACAGGGGATACAATGTAGTGTGGAACAGACAGCTGGCAGAGGCCACAAGATCTGAAGGTTGGTTGTATCTCTAAGATGAAGAGCAGATGATGACTTCAGTGTTTGGTTGCGGTTTCCTTTCCCGTTGCCATCTCTCAGGGTTTGTGACAGCATGACCAGCCAGGGTACTCGCTATTTTCGTCCTGTCTCCAAACAGAACTTGTGAGCACTGGTACATGGTAAAGGGAGATACCTGTGAAAATCTTGCCTTAGAAAACTGATAGATGTAGAATAAAGTGTATTCAAATTCTGAGGCTCATGAGGCAAAAGGAGGGGGGTGAAATGCTGACGCTCATATAAATCTTGTTTCACTTCAGAAACTGCCCTGGGTGCATTGGCCAGAGTGCTGAGAGAAGACTGGAAACAAAGCATCGAACTGGCTACCAATATAATTTATATTTTCTTCTGCTTTTCCAGGTGAGTGCAGAGTCCCTGTATGTAGGGACATAAGGAACTTGGCTCTGCTTAGTGGCTTTTCATTTGTTTTCTGTGCTGCAAAACTTCACTGAAACAGGGAAAGAATTTGCTGAGTCAGAAACACCTTGTGCCTCAATTTTATAACTTCCAACAGAAAGAACCCTCATGGTCAGGCAGTGTGTAAGGGAGCTGGGAAGAAACAATTCAATTAGAAATAATTCAAATGGAATTTACGTTGCAACTTGATTTTTAGATCTCTGCTCTAGACCTGGTGAGTAGAGGCTGCTCTGAAGCATTTACAGTGGCTGATTGGAAAATATTTTCCTTTACGCATGAAAATTGGAATGTGCTTTTATTTTTATTTGGAACAACAAACTGTTCCTTGCCCTTCTGCAAGTCTGAAAAAAGTTTGGTGTTTTCAGGAATTGTTCTTGTTTTGAAATAATTTTTCAATAGAGAAGTGTTATAATGGGGCACACAGTAAATACCTTTTTTAATATTTCATGTGCTGCAGCATTGGGTCATTGCTACCATAGATGTCAAAACAGGTATGGGGTTGTTTGCATTTATTCCTCACAAGTATTATTTCTTCAATGTAGTTTTTCTCAGTTTCATGGGATTATCACACACTACAAAATTGGAGCTCTGTGTATGAATATCATAGACCATGAACTGAAGAGACACGAACTTTGGCAGGAAGAACTTGCTAAAAAGAAGAAAGCTGATATCCTTTTGATGTTCTGGGGTAGCTTGATGGCTTCTAAATTGTTATGATTACTCTTATTGGGTTGTATGAGATGAGTATGCACCAACTTCTGTAAAAGCAGCAGAATTTACTAGAAAGTGCAAAATATAAATGCAGATATGAAGAAGACCACGAGTGAGGAGTTTGGCCTTCTGAAGAGGTTAAGTTAAAGTTACTAAAGCAACACAAGAAAAATAATGTTTTATTTTATCAGCAGTATGTCTTAGGAACATTTGTGTTGCCTATTAGGATGTAATACATCCAGGGCTAGAAGGAAAGAAGAATCCTGCCCTAGATTACAGGTGTAGCAGGCTGTTGCTGAGGTAGTGTCTTGACACTGGCTATTCCATAGATCTCTTGCTTTTTGCTTGATTCAGTAACACTTCAGAGGACATTAGTCATCTGGACTGTGTAACTTTTCTTTAAACTCCTTAACTTCTGCAATTCACTTGATGAAGATCCTGAAAATCAGACCCTGAAAAAGGACTATGAGAAAACTTATAAGAAATACAAAGGGCTGGTTGTCAAGCAGGAACAGCTCCTCAGAGGTACCAAATCCAAATAGCAAATTATTTTCTTGTTGGTAAATGTGGCTAAGGGATTCCATTGGAGTCTTGTTATGAACAGGATGCCTTAAACATACTGAATGTAGGGCTGAATATGAAAGAGCTTTGCCAAAGAACAGGGAGAAGATGAATACTAAATCAGATTGTTTGATACTATGCTCACAACTTTAAAAGTGATTTGTCAATCTTACATGGAGAGTAGCAAAAGTGACCCACTGAGCTTTTCTGTGCTCGTGATGTTGGTTTGGGAGGCTTTGAGAGAGGCTTTTTTAATGATTCCTTTTGGAATTGTAATTAAAAAAAAATATAGAAAGTTTCTAGTGATCATGATTCTTATTTTTTTCAAAACCACTATTAGAATTAATGCTTTCTAAACAGGAATAAAAAGTGTTCATGGTCAGCATCCTTCAAAATACATGGGGAAGGGAGCAGAATGCTGCTGGAGGTCTTGTTTTCAGGACTTACTTTGTATACAGACTTGTTTATTTCTATTACATTTGATCTCTTGGTACTGATTTATATTGACCTTTGTTAGTTGCCATTTACCTGCTCCTAAACCTTGCTGAGGACACTCGCATTGAGCTGAAGATGAGAAACAAGAACATTGTCCATATGTTGGTGAAAGCACTGGATCGTGATAATTTCGAGCTGCTTATCCTCGTCGTAACTTTCCTGAAGAAACTCAGCATTTTTATGGAGAACAAAAACGATATGGTAAGGCTTGGAGCACTCTGCTGCAGTGCTGGAAAGGCTGGGGTTCTGAAAGCTTCCTGTGCTTGGAGGGAAGGGGGAGATGTCTCTGTTTTCACCCTAAATATCTCTAGCACTGATTATCCTATTTTGTTACAAGTAAAATGACTAAAAGAAAGGGAGCACAACATCCAATCATATCACACTGCAAACATTTTTGAAGAACTGTCATCCCAAACACAGAATACGGTACATGAAATTCCAAATTTTGAAGCCAACACCCTGAAGTCTTGTAATATTCCCCACTTGTGGTGATGCCAATGATCCTGCCCCCAAATTATACTCTTTTGACAACATATTGTTGTCTCTGGCATGTATTGTCTTGGAGGAGAGGTAGTTATCCTTATGGAGCTTGCTAGATGAGTTCACTTGTCTCCTAGGTCAGTTTGATCTTCTAAGGCACCCTCACAACTGTTCCCACATACTACCAGTAATTCCTGAGAACAGAGGCAGTGGTGTTCTTCATAATCCTTTTTTTAGAGAAGTCTTGCACTTCTGAAACTGTGGCGTGATTTTTTTTGTGACTTTAAGCTCTAGCCAAGTGTCTCCTTTACTTATCTTTTAATAGATACACAACTTCATTTCTGCACCTTTATGCCAGTATGTTACATGAAAATGATAAATTTTCCTTATCCAAGAGGTAATCTGAGATTAATGGTACATGTAGATTGTGAGGTGAAAAGATCTGTGTAACAGGAAGAGTGAATTAATTGCATATTTGTTACTGGAACTGTCCTTTGCACATGCACTGAACATTGCAGACAAGAGGTATCTCCCTTATTTATATAGGGGACTGTATTAGGAAAATAAGAATTAGCTCTGCAGCTTTCTGATTTGCTGCACACTCTCTACATTCCACTGAATTTATTTTATTGCAGAGAGTTTTAATAGTTTTGAAATAGTTTTGAAAAGGTTTGTATGTTCTAGGTCAGCTGTCTGAGCATTCCTTACTGATAATAAAGATGATACATTTTCCTCCACAGTATTATTAAGGAAAGCTACTAATGAAGGAGAAGGTGTTCTGGTGTTTATATTGGACAATAATACAAAGATGTCAAAGGCAAAATGAACACAGATTAGTTGTGCAACACCTGATTCTGAGTAAAACTGAATAATCCATGTGTATTTATAGCACATTCTTTCCTGTGATATTCAAGTGCCAGATTAAATTCAAAGCAACAAGGTAGGAGTTGTTGCTATCTGATTGTTTTTGATCAAAGCCATCCAGTCAGTTGTTTGATTATTGCACTATGCTGTGTGGGAGAGCTGAGTTTCTGTTCTTAGTGTTCATTCTGTGTGTATTTATAACTGCAAGACCAGTTCCATACGTGCAGAATTCTGAAGAAAGCAAAGTAATTTTATGTGCCTCCTTCTGGCCAAAGAAGGATCTGGGAAACAAGAAATGAATGCATGAAAAGATCATGTCAAATAAAAGCAGAGAAATGTTGCTTAGAACACGATAAAAACTTTCTGAAGTCTTGCCAGTCAATGCTCAGATGTCTTTTCTGGCTGGTAAAGTGAACATGATCTCAGGAACTTATACCACTTCTCAGGTTCTGGATTCCACTTTTTAATTTGAGAGTGATACATGTTTCAAAATGACTTTCATGCTTTTATTAAATTAACATACAGGGTGACATGCCTCTTCTGAGAGCACATGCAAACTTCTGTCTAGGGGTTCATTTGAAATTCATAATGAAAAGTCTCAAATTCTCTTTGGATGCCAATTTTCTGTCTTTCTTAGTTGGGTCTCTCTTTGACTCTAATGGCAGTTGCTCCAGGGTTGCTTGTGTTTAAATTTAAATGAGTTCTCCCACCCCAATCTAGTTTCACAAGTGATGTCTTCACCACATTCTTGCTGTGTTCCAACTGTGAGGAATATTTCCAAGACATCTGAACTGCTTGGTTGAAAAAACTTTTTTTAATCAACATTTCCCAGTAACCCAATCTAGAAGACTTCAACCACAAAGGCATGAGCAAAACTATTTCAGATGAAAATGTATTGACAGTCACTATTATGGCTACAAATTGGATTTGTATTTGCATACACATGCTTGTGAATATATAACACTGAGAGGGTTTTTATATTGAAGACAAAGTTTGGATGGATTATGGATTTTTTTTCTTGATACACAGGTTGAAATGGATATTATTGAGAAACTTGTGAAGATGGTACCTTGTGAACATGAAGACCTGCTGAATATCACTCTTCGACTCTTACTAAACCTCTCCTTTGACACAGGCCTGAGAAGTAAAATGGTACATGTTGGTTTGCTTCCCAAACTCACTGCACTTCTGGGTATGTTTTCTTTTGATTTAACACAGACATTTCAGCAGGGGCAGTGAAGCTGTTTACATCATGATGTGCTGTTCCTAAAAGTTGCTACATCATATTTGCCGAGGCACTTCCTCAGTAATCCCAACTTTTTAGCATTCTCATCATCTTGTCACATGCAGGATTAAAGGGAAGTTTAAAATAATGTGGTTTCCAGTAGATTTATTCCTAGGTTCTCTTTAACTGTTGAATGAGTCTTCTGGTCTTTAAAAACAACTGCAATGGCTACCTGAAAACCGTGTGATGTTTGTAATTTTGGAGGAGCACCTGAGAAAAACAGGCAGCACCTTCACAGAGCTTAGCTGATGCCGATACAAACTATATATTCACATATATATATATAATTTTTTTAATGAAGCTTGATACTTGTAACTTCAATTGTCTGGACAAATCACAACTTTCCCAGCCGTACCAGCTTCAACTCTGGGCAGTACTGATTTTTAGACTTCCAGCTTAACAGTCTGTAACTTGTGTTAAGATCACGGGAGTCCATTGGTTACAAGTGAAACTTTTAGTTGTCTGTAGGGGAAAGCCATGGAGACAATAAGGAGTTTGGAAAAAGCAGAGAACAGTCCAGTTTGATGGTGGTTGTATGCTGGAGTGCTAAGGAGGGAGTTTTTATTGCTCCTTGTGTGTTCTTTGGCTGATACTACCTAGAGGCCACTCTGGTAGACATAGTAAATGTTTAGCAGGATTTGGCTCTAAGGGTTGCTGAGTGGGAATAGAGGATCTTGTCTTCTGGAGCCCTAAATGTGTGAAACACAGATGCAAGACATTGCTAAGGTTTTCTGAAATATGTTGGGCTTGGGATGTGCTAAACCCAGTGCAGATGGTGTATCCAGATATTGTTTGGAACGGGGAATGCAGCATTGAATCTATGATGAGCTTTCTACCCTTGCTTTGTATAGTCTTTTAAATTGTTTGCCTCTTCAATTCTACCTTCAACATAAACATGGCCTTATTGCTATTCAGTGATACCATGAAATCTTACACTGCTTTGGAAGCCTTACTTCTGTTGGTGATTAATACAACCCCTACCTGATACATCCTGAAATGCCTCACATCTTTTTATGCTTTCTGCAACCATGTTTGCACTTGTTATCCCCTTCTGGGCTGAGCTGGGAGGTTGAAAATTGGCATTTGGAATCCCTCTTCTTAATGCTTTTTATCCTCAAGACAATGTTATTTGGTAGTAAAGTGACCTGAGAAGTGGAAGCTGATGAGAAAATGTAAATTCTCTCTTTTAAGGCAGGATCTGGCTGGGTGGTTTGGTTCACCATGTTGTAAGCTTCTTGCAGCAGGGATTTGGTCTAAGGCTGGGGCGTTTGGGTGCTTGTCACCCCAGCAATGGCAGGACACTGAAGTTCCTGCTCCCCAAAATTCCCCATTTAATATTAGAGTCAGTCTGAATTCATCAGTTAAATATCTGCTTCCTAGTATTTGTTTCTAATGGGGAGAAGAGAATTGCTTTTCAAATGCCATTCTCCTGGAGTTGTAAGTAGGCCTTTGTGGAAGGCTGTTCAGCTCAGAAAAACCAGCTGCCAAAATTGCATCTGTTCCTGGAGTGGCCATGGGGGCAACCTACAGCAAGTTCTACTGGTACTTCCCCAAGATGCACTTCCTTTTTTTTTTTTTTTTTTTTTCTTTCCTTGACTTGGAAGTGTTTAATCCTTTTTTTTTTTTTTTTTTTTTTTTTCTTGCACAGAGGCATGTGCTGTTTGCCCCAGCTTCTCCCTGTAGAACTGCCTGATACTTACTTTGTGGTGTGCTAAGAAAATGTAGGTAGAAATAGTGTCTATGACTTGTTTCCTTAAGCCATCTATGTGATTTGTGAAACTTTTCTTGATACAGTGATTCATGCAATTCTCAAATGCACCACTTTGGTATCCTGTCTCAGGGAGGCCTGCAACCTTAACACTAAGAAAATCCTGTACCAGATGCCCCATTTATGCAGGTTTGTTGGGTCTTAAACACCCCTAATTCAAGTCAGTACAATGGGCTCACATTTGCAGGTCATCTCGAAGCACTAACACAGCACAACAGCTGCTGACAAGTCTCCCTGCAGCTCCTAATGCCAAGAGGTCAAGTTTGTTGAGTCAGCCTACTGAAATTCAGCATTTGTGCAAGCTCTGCCTTTGAGTCTTCAGCACTGGGGTTTGAGATGAGTATAAATTAAGTGTAGTGGGTGTTTAAGGGGAGAACTGAGATTGCAAAGATTGACGGTCAGGATTTGTCAGGCAATAGTTTAGGGCTCAGCGCTGAGGTGGCTGCAGTTCTGGAAGATGTGCTGCTTTCCCAAGGGACACTTAAATGCTTGGGAGCAGGAAGGCCCTAAATGTAGGTGGAGTGTGAGGCAGAGGGGATGGACTGGCTTCAGCTGAGCTATCAGGAATGGAGTAAGTATGCCATGGATATAATGGAAAAGGACCATCTTCTTTCTTTCAATTGCACTCCAAAGTGTTGAGGCTGCTGTTGAAAGGATGGACATGAGAAATTCTGCTTAGTCTTGGTTTCTATTTTAATTAGCTTTTTCTTTTTAATAGTGCCAGTGCCTGCTTCCCCATGTAGCTTTGCCAGTCAACACCACTTGCTAGTTTTCGTGGCTTCTCTTCACAAGTCTGAAGTATTGTGTGTGACAAGACTCCTCTTGCGCCCTCCAGGCACCCAAATTAATCAGCTACAGCTGATCTTTGTTATGCTCTGAATCTCAAAGAGCTTTGTGCAGCTGAGGGAAGTTGGCTTCAGGCTTAGGATCAGAAGCTGGAGCAGAGCTTTGGAGGCCTATGAGATACAGTCAGCTGTATTCAGGTTCTTCCATATGTAAGCTGCTTGAGGAGGTATGAAAAGAGATTTTGTTGATTTGTGTGACTTCAGTTCTTTGAGAAAACCTTGCAAGTGTTGAATCACCAGGACCTTGCAGAGAATGGTACTATGGCTTTATTTTAATACTTAGAAATTATGTTTACAGAATGATCTTTCCTTTTTATACACACTCCATGTGAATGCTTCATGTGCCAGTATATGTGAAGCATGGCTTTAGTGGATTACGGTGAGAATTCATGTGAATTCACCAAGTGGTTTAAACTAGACATTTGCCTGAAATGTGGAAAACACAGATTCAGTG
This sequence comes from Pachyramphus minor, assembly GCA_013397135.1. Classification (NCBI taxonomy): domain Eukaryota; kingdom Metazoa; phylum Chordata; class Aves; order Passeriformes; family Tyrannidae; genus Pachyramphus; species Pachyramphus minor. Next base: position 645,446 of record VYXB01006785.1, read on the forward strand.
CCTTCCAGTTGTCACCTGGGAAGGAGAGACCAAAGCAGCATGTTAAGGACTCTTTAGTAGAGGTTTGCTTCATTTTCATAGTACTCTCATTTTGCTTTGTGTGGCCTAATTCAAGTGAAGTGGTGTAGAGGAGTGACCTGCTCGAAATATGATAGAGTTTGGTGGTTAGTGTATCTGCTTGTTGAAAATATTCTCACTGAAAGGGGAAACATAGAGCTGAACTTAAAAGAAGGATGTGGATCTGTTTTCTTAATCCCTGGAAATGCTCTTCCACTGTTGGACACAAGGGAAATGGTTACCCTTTTTCATTATTCTTCCCCTGGCCATGTGATTGGTTTCTGAAGTAAATGCCCTGGCAGCAAACAGAAGAAAACATTGTCTGCAAGGAAGAATAAAAAGCCCTCACTTCTTGTTTGGACCAAATCCACTCAGTTTTTCAGTTAAGTGGCCAAACTAAATACGAATTCTTTTAGTACTGCTCTCTTAAATATATGCACAGCTTGTGATCCACATTCTTCTAATGAGGGTGTTATTTTGTGCTGTGTCTGAGTGGTTTCTTAGCCTTTGTGAAGAGAAACAAATAGTTGCCCATTCTCCATGAGAACAGCAGGCAGTTTGTCCAGCAGAGCCAGTTGAGTGCTGCTGTGTGTGTCATGGCAAACTATTCTTCGTGGCACCACATGTGTGGTGGGCAGTACCATTGTGTCTGTGTCCACTCATCAGTCAGTTATCCCTCACAGACGGATGTAAGTGATAGGGAACATTGCAAAAGCTCTTACAGTGGTACTGTGCTGCTGCTCAAAGGCCAAAAGGAGTAGGTTTGGTTCCATGCAGTGAACAATGTAATGTGTGTGTTCATCTCTCTGAGCTGCTGGAAGTTCTTAGGTGTACTGAATGTATATTGTCTTGAAATGCCATTTTCTTTTCGTTCACGTCCAGTGCAAGCCATGCTGAAACTTCCATTATGTTTGGAAGTTTGGCTTGTGTGTCTCTTTTTGGTTGCTTGAAATTACCAGCTGCTTTTAAAAATGAGAGGCTGAGTGAACACATCCTGGTGAGCTGAGAAGTGGGTGGGTCACAGAACAGTACTGGTTGTGAGTTGTGCCTGAGTGCAGAAGGGCTGTGCATGTGGCTGTGAAAGTGCCACACAGGGCCAAAGTGATCAATCTCAAAACGATTTTAGGTGGTAAGGTACACCTTGGGTTGTGTTTTCCAGTACAGATTACAGTGGCTGAAAGAAAATTGGCTTTGTGGGTTTGTGTTTAGCCAAGTTAGATGAGTGTTTGTTACACAACAATCTGAAATACAGAGTGGTCAGTCCTGGGTAGCAGCAGCATAGTTTTGCCAGGCTCAGCATGTACCCAACCCATGTGCTTTATTCATGTGAGCACCTTGGCCTGATGGTTTTAGTTTCTTGGTGTTCCAGGACTTAATATCAGCACACTAAGAAGCAGTAGCCACCTGATCTTACCTAGAAATCCAAGGGCTGTGCAATAGTTTGCAAACTCCAAAGCAGGTCATACTTCTCTCAGTTCTTTAATTAAGCTGGAGATGGCCAGAGCAGAGGAGTCTGTCTTTGCTGGGTTCATTGATAGAATCTTTTCCGAGAACTGCCGAAATTCCTCTGATATTTTTCCATTCTTTACAAGTGAGGTTTAATGAGCAATCAAAGAATTGCCAAACAGTTGTATGCTGGGCTTCTTAACAACCATGTCTTGATATGGTGTGCAGCCAAGCTGGATTATATGTTGACTGCTGTTTAAAAAGCCAAGTAGTACTTTGCTCTCTAATTAACGGAGTGCTGTGTGTTTTTAATGTTCTATTCCTTTTATGAAAGTCTCTTTTAAGAAGGCTTAAAGTAGATGTGTTCTCTTTATGAGTTCACTTGGCCTTTTTGTAATGAACTTATTATGGAGCTTCACACATCTGTTGAAAAATGGAGCTTCTTATAGGCTACTGCAGTGTTTTTTCTGACTTTAATAGGCCTCGTTTATCCTATAAAGAAACATACATTTTCTTACCTGATCAAGTGAGCAAACAATAAGGGTCAGATGTGGCAAAGACCCTAACAAAAAGCACATGTCCAGCCATCAGGGTGAGGTAAAGTCATATCGGGATTGCTTGAAGTTATTAATGGCAGTAAAATTTATGCTTCCTCCTGTTTTCCCAATTAAATTGAGAAACCTTTTTTTCCTAAGGTGGCTCTGCTGCAGCTGGTTCCAATACTACTTGTGTGAATATTGCCTGGGGTGTCTCCATTCCTTTATAGTAGAGGCTGGCTGAAGCACATTAAGTAACAGTTCAACTACAGGGACCAGTCTGTTGGAAAGCAGTAATTATTAAGGGATTTATTTTAATGGTAGTTTTTTTTATCATTTGTGGTGAGTATGGCCAAGGCTTAGAAAAACCCTCAAAAACAAACAAACAAAGAACCCCTGACACCAAAAGAAACACAAACCAAAAACATCTTTTAACATTCGACTTCTAAATCCTTATTAGAAGTGCAGATGGGCCTGGTTTGTCTGAGTGACTTAAGGAGAGTGTTGGGTACACAATGTGTCTTAAAACCCAGCACTTACTTCATTGTGGATTAGACAGCAAACTTTAAAGAAAAATTGATTTCTTATTTTGAGAACTATAAAACTCAAAATAGAGACACATCAGTATTGCTAATACTGTGTTTGAAGCAGAAATAGAATCCCAACTAACTTTCAGGTAAAAGCCTTCACTATATGACTTTCTGCTCCTGGTAAGTTGTAGTGAATTATCCAGAAAGAACTGAAATTCATAACTTACTTTTGTATAAGCTTACAAGTTTTTGAAATCTGTTATCTAAGTTTTTTTGATTCCTTTAACACTGTCCAAAATTGGAAACAGTGTTTTTTCATTTTGTAGCTCTTACAGGTGGAGCCTTGCTAATCTGAACACTCAGGCTCTGACTGTTCAGGTGAGTGAAAGCTCATTGCTGTGGTGTGCTGGTCACAAGTGCATGTGTGTGATTAGCTGTGTTATTAGATTTTTTAATGAAGAGGGTAACTTTGGTGTAACAAAAGAATCTCACTCTATGTGTGTTGACTGAAAATTGAAATGCTTGTGGCAGCAGCAAAGACAGGAGTGGAGGAATGGCAGCAGTTTGAAGATGAGGGAACCAAATTCCAATTTACTAAACTGATGAATGGGAATGATCCCCTGAGCCAGTGTTTCGACTGTGGAGCTTATAATACGTGACTGATTAATTCAGTGCTTTTAATTGTTTCTTTGCATATTGCAAGAGCAAATTAACACTTAACAGTAAAAAGTAAATCTAATCTTGTACATGAACTGTTGACATCTGGAAGCTTTACAAAGCACAGCTTGGATGCCTAAAGCATGATAGAACAGAAACAACTAGTTCTATATCTTGGAAGATCTCCATAAAGAAGGAGTGGGCTCTTCTGCTAATCTTCCTGATCTGTGGTAACATCTTCATAAAGCCTCTGTGAGGGCCAAGGTCAAAGAGAGAGGAGCACCATTTCCAGAGGCCTTGTGAAGGCTGCAGGCAGAGGGATGGACTCAAAGGGCCTCATGGAACAATTTGATAATATTACCTTCAAACCCTTTGAGCTCCTGCACTGGAACTGTGTCTCTTGAATAATAGGGGACTTCTTGCTATCTGGAAAACTCAAGGGCTCAGGCAATATTTAACTCCACTTTTTGGGCTTAGTAAATTTGAACCTCAGCTTTGTACTTGAGCATCTTCAACACATGAGTAAAACCAGTTTTTGTCTTTCCACGTGGTGAATCATCCCTTTCTCAAGGCAAAAGGCTGCATCCTGCATGGAGTTTGTTCTCCTTCAGGCAGGAACATGTTGGATTATAGCTAACACCACCTACTCAGAACTGAGGTGCTCTGCTGTGGAGCTGGGCACCTGCACAACCAGGAGCAGGGAAAAACCTCCACCTATTTCCTATCCCACTGAACTCCAATCAAGAAGATCAGAGGGGTGTGTTTCGATCAGAAAAGTCCGAATATTTTCAGACATGTAATTGAAGCAATTGATGTGGTTTAATGAAATATAATGCAGATATGGTAAAAATTATGCATGTCCTATGCATTTCCTTTTAGTCTATGTAGCTTGGTGGAGACTTCTAGAGCAAGAGCTTTGCTTGGAATTTTTTCCACGTACTTTGGAAACATGTGTTTTTGAAGTTGAATCAAACTAGGAGCCTCTTCTAATTTCTAGTTTCTTGTAGTTAATTCTTTTTTCTACTGCTTGCTTTCTTCCTTGGACATAGCCTGACCCAAAACATAATTCTTTCGGGGAAAAAAAGAGGAGTAGCTTCGCTTCCTTCTTTCAGGGATAATCCTGTTGCCTCCTGATTTCTCTCTAATCTGAACTTCTAATTGATTTATCTCTGCTTTGGGCAGTACATGGGATACTGCAACTCATCAGCTTCCAGTGTTTGTATAAAGTCACGTGAGTCCGAGTATGATTGGTTCATTGTAAGGAACAAAAAATGGGGTCTGTTTTGCTGTGGGGAGAGCAAGCCTCAGAAAAGGATATGCCTAAATTTAGGAGTGTGTTGATTAGCCAGGGTCTGTGCTTTGCTGTCTTTTATAAAGTAGCCTTGCTACAGTCAGGTGTTTACTCTCTGTCTTGCATGGAGTTCCAGGCAAAGAAGTGGAGCCTGAGCTCCAGATGTGCAGCTTCATTTTTGTCTTGTGCTGTAGCATGAAATAACACCCTAAATTAGTCATTTGTTAGTCCTTTTACTTAAGATTCATCATTGTAATTCTTTCTTTGTTTCCTAGAAAAAAATTTTATCCATGCTTAGATGAAGCATATACTTAGTTCTTTAAGTGAAGGGAAAAAAACCAAAAACCAGATCCCAACCATGGCAATATTGCGGTTTAAAGTTAGGCCTATGGTATGAAGCCAGCTTTGAATTACATAAAGGTGGCGCAAGAGGGGTAATTAGTATGTAATTAATATCATAATGTTTTATTTATAATGTCTAGTCTCCTTGAGTATGAGCAGATTTGAAAACTCTTTCAGGTTCTCCTGATAAAATAAACTGATACATCCAATACGATTTATATTTACATATGTAAATCAAACCAATATGTGTCTAAAGCACACATGGACTGACTTAGTCCAACTGTTTCAGGGCTGCTTGTGAGGAATGATACAGATAGAGGTAAGTAGAGATGCCTTTCTATCCCTTTTTTCTTGAGATCACTGTTAATTATGATATATATGAATAAACTCTTGATTAAGCTGTTTTGGAGACCTGATACTCAGTTTGTGACAGTCTTACCCTCCAGATTTCTTACTTGCCTAATTCTGCAGCAGATTTGACTTTAGGGTATCCGAGTTTGAAACTGAAGATCCATTTTGCCATTTGAATAGATTATTTACCTTCATTTGTGTTCTGGTTTTGATTTAGTGTCGTTAATGTTTTGCACATGAGTGGGATAGGGCATATTTCATATCTAATATGGAGACATTGATGATTCCATTAGAAATGATGGCTTCTTGATTTACTGGTAGTGTTACATTTGAATAATTTAGTCCATACTTTACATTCTCATTTTTACTTTAGCTGAATGCTGCTGCTACAACTCAGACTGGCATTTCATTTTTATAGCTTTAGGTTTCACTTTTGTTGTCATGGAGCTAATGGAGGATTTTTTGTTTTATGCTCATGAAGTCAACCAAAATGCAGGACCCAATCTTGTGATCAAGAAATCATGTTTTTTTTCTGTAGCTTCTGCTATTAATACCATTTAGATATTTAACCTGGGTAAGAACTAAACATGGGATTCGGGCGCTGGTCCTCAGAACTGGCACATGGCTTCTTATTAATGTTCAAAGGCTAAAAATCTGAAGCCATTTTGAACTCAGAACCCATCATGTATTTATTTCCCTCTCTAATTTGCAGAAAACTAGTTGTGAAAACAGCCCGAGGGACCTGATATTTTTCCATCCCAGCTGCTCCAGCTGAACTACAGCTGCAAAAAAAAAAAAATCTAAGTATTGTTTCTATAAACTGTTGAGTGTATTTTATAACACAATAATTCCCACAAAATCAGTAACTGTAGTTAATGACTGGTTTGTTAAGGCATTAACTGCACTCAGCTGGGAATGACCAATTTCTCTGGAATGGCTGTATAAGAACTAAGGCTAATTCAGTAACACTTTCAAATAATTATTTGGTTAATTAATGGTAAATTCTTGTGGAAATCCTATCAAAGTGCTCGTGACGCTCACATTTAATATCCAATGAGTTCATTATGATTCATGTTTTATTGCCTTAAATACCAGAAGAATCCATAATGACTAGGCCATTATTTTCCAGGGCTGCCCTTTCTGCTTTAGGCCATTTGGCTATTCCACCTTCAGTCGTAAAAAGCTTGATGCTCAAAACTACCAGCATTTGTAGCCACAACTTTCTGGCACCACACCGGATCTTTGGTGATTTTTTTTTTTTTTTTTTTTTTTTATGAACACATTTGGCAGAAATCTGTTTTTTTCTTTTCTTCCTCGTGCTTTTTCTCGTTAGGGCAATAATTGATGCCTACTGTACCAAGTCATAAGGAAGTCTTCCTTCCAATGTCTACTTTTTCATGTGTGGCCTTAAGCAGTGGTCAAAAATAGCAAAAAAGGTCTCATTTCCATGCTTTGGAAAGCTGTTCTCTAGCCAGGTACTGGGCAGGGTTTGACATTTTTACAGCCAAGTCTCTATGAAATGCTTGACTCAGGGATTTATTCATTAGTATTCAGATGAGTATAAAATAATTAGAAAATGTAAGCTTGTTACTGGCGTATTCACGTAATAGTCAGTAGCTGCCAGTTTTATATTTTTGGGAGTGAAGTACCTATGGAAAAAGATGGCAGTTGGCTTGGTAGATTTTTCAGAGTCTGTCACTTTTTACCCTTTTGTCTGTTCTTCAGCCTGCAAGGTGATGCTTAGTGTTTGAAACTCTTTAGCTGTTGAATCTGTTCCCTTCCTAATCTTCCAGCAAACTCGTTCTGCATGGTTTCCAGTCAGCTTTCCAATAGGCTGTGTGCTTCCTAATGGAGCACAAGATCAACAATTGTGTTAAATCATGCTGGCTGTGCTGAGAAACAACCACCTCCTCTTGGTTTTCCTGGAGTGTTTGATTCTTTGGATCATGGGTTGCTGCTCTTTTACATGAGAACTGCAAAAAGTCAGGAGGTTCTGCTTTTCCTCCACCAAAGTGCTTCCACAGGGAAAGTAGAGCAGTAAAACTTCCAGACATCAGCCTGAAGTTCTTTCCTTTCTGGGAAGTTGAAATGAAACTTAAGATGCAAACACCATTAGTTTTGTTTAGTTGCACATTGTTGTCTTTTAGCTTTAGTTCTGTAACTTTTTTTTTCGTCAAGTTAGTACAATTCAGTTGGGTTTTTTCCTGTTTACTCACAACTGAGAAATACTTCCTTTCTGAGTGTGTGTAATAAGTGTCTGTGATTTAAAATGCTTTAAACCCTTCTCTGTGCCCTGTGTTGACAGTAGGACAGGGGAATTCAGGGAAAATGAGTCAGATAAGTGCACAGCAAGAAGGAATTTAAATTCAGCTCTTCTCTTTGAAACTATAACTGTCGTTGCCTTTCGTGTGTCATGAATTCTGCTTTATGGAACATAACTTTGAGAGAATGATTTAAGTGCCAGTCATTAAAAATCAACTCTTAAAGAGTTCAGATAAAATAAATGCATTTGAATTCTAGATGTTCTTGAGGTTGATTATCTGGGTGGTTTTGATTATTTTTGGTAGTTTAGAAACTGAAGCAGTGCTGTCATTCACTGATACCCAAGGTGTTGTCCAGACATCAGAAAGATTATTGCGACAGGCTGGACCTTTGGAAAAAGGGGAGAGAAAATTACACAAAGAGGGTTTTTTCTAAAAAACCCAAAGGCCTTTACTGCTAGAGCAGGCTGTTGTATTTGAAAGTAAGCCACTAATATTGCCAAATACCAGGAAGCTGCTATTACTCCCAAATGTGGGACTGTATCTTAGCTGATGCTTGATCTAAGCACAAATGAAACTTGCAAAAATAAGGAGGGAAAAAACCCCATGAAGGACAGAGGTTAAACAGGTAAAATTTAGCATCATTCCTGCAGGTGGTCTGCCAGTTCATATGTGCTGAAGGTCTGGTCCAGCTTCAGTCCAGTTTGTTTTCCTTGCTGTTCTGGGGAGCTTTTCTCCTTTTGTACTGGCTTACCTTTTACTTCAGAAGGTGTTCCATGCATTATCCAGCTAAGTGTATTTGAAATTTGAGTCTTGATGTTCAAGTCTTTAAAATAGAGACATGGTGTGAAGTGTTAAGAGCAGTGTAAACAGATTGTTGTTTTTTTCCAGTGGACCCATGAAACTTGAAGGAACAATTTACTCTGTAAACTTCTATATTTGTATAGAAGAACCCTTTAACTGTATGTGTAGGAAGTTTTTTCCGTGTAATTATTGTTTTCACAATGTTAATAGAAGTGAATAGGTAGGTAAGATGACCAGGCACAAGAGAAGCACAAAAGATAACAACCACTTCAGTTTGTTTGCTTAAAATAGACTCTGTGTATACTTTAGCAACTATAGTACAGTCTGTGCTTTTAGTTTAATAATAGCCAGAGTAGCTTTCACATTTGGGCAGTATCCCTTCTCCAGCTGTTAAATGTATGGAAGGTTGTGATACCAGGTATGTTTTTTTCAAGCAGGTAAGAATCCAGAAGGATCTGAAAGGTCAGCCATGATTTTAGGCTGAGAATACTTCAGTCTGTGTGGCAGCTGCCAGAAGGGGTTCCTGGGTCTCCTTTGAAAATGCAGTTTTGAAAAAAGTCACGAATGCTCATTGTCAGGATAAAGGCATCATATCCTTGGCTGCTTAGAGGAAATTCCAGCTCCCAGTGATGTATGCAGGAGAAATATTTAACTGTGTTGGTTGCTGTTTGAGGTTTTGACTCTTTGCCAACGTGTTAAACGGATATTGTTCTAACTTGGCTTGGATAGAAGTGGAAGGTAGGATATTGCTGATCAGTTGTGTAAGAACTGTGAATGAATTTGAAGTTGGTGACCTTATTACATCTAACTAATATAAACATTTAGATGAATGTTTTATCCTGTATACAGTCAGGATCCTGCTAATGCAGGACTAGAGGAGAACTCCAGGGCATGCTCAGTCTGGATTTCAGCAGTGAGTCACAATCAAATTCACCTGTGTTGTTCTAAAGCATTTCTATGTTTGTCTAAGATGATTTTATAGAACCTTTCAGTTAAAAACTTCATGGCCTACTCACTTTAACTGCTCCAATTTTGCTTGAGAGTCTTTTGCTCTTTGTTAACACTTCACTAAGTGTTAATGTGAAAATGTACTAATGTCACTTTTGAAATGTATGAAACATAAAAGGCACCCACAGGATAACATCATTTAGAATAGTAAAACAGTCATATGTGACTTGCTTGAAAGGCAGTGGATTCCTTCTACAACACTTTTTAGTGGTGGTTCTTATTTTTCTCCCTGGCATTGATACATTCTTTATAATTTCACCTTGAGACAAGCTTGTTATTTGCATAGGAATATCCACAGCTAAATCTTAATTGCCAAGCTGGAAACTGAGGAAAGCTTTCTTTGCATGGACTATCATTATTAAACATTACTTCACAAAATGTATTCCTTGCAAAGTGGGTATAAGGAAGTGTTTTGAGATGCTTGAAAGAGGAGGGAATAGTTATCAATTGCCTGTGTTCCCTTTTTGCACAAATGTGTGGTTCATTTGCACAGGCCAGGCAAGACCATTTCATTAATGTGTCATTTCTGATTTAAATTTTCTATTAGCCAGCATTTTTCTGCTTTTTGTTTTCTCTTTTTAAGTGTTTAACTAAAAATACTTCTATTAATATGTTTTTTTGTCCCCTCCTTCTAGGAAATGAAAACAACAAGAAAGTAGCTATCTGTATTCTGTACCACATAAGCATGGACGATTGCTTCAAATCCATGTTTGCATACACAGACTGTATCCCGCAGGTATGTGCTTTTGTATGTGGTGAGGTGATAAAATCCCTCTTTCCCCGAATCCTTTTCCCCCAGTGCTCATGGCAGAGCTCACACTGACCCCCGCAGGTGACAGGGGGAACAGCCACGGTGCTGCTCGCAGGGAATCACCTCCTCATCAGGCAGTAACTGTTCTTCCTGGCTTCTCATGGTCCCAGGAAGAGGAGAGGTGACACGTTCTCTGTCAGTGCTGCAAACACACGTGACCTGAAGGATTTCTGCAGAAGATCGGGAGTGCTTGAGACAGATTAAAGCTTGTGCACACCAGGTCCTTAGGGAATCTTGTGGAAAGTATTTCCTTTACAGTTTTAGAAGGCATTCTTTTCTGATCCCATTGGGTATCAAAATTTCAATGTCTCCAGCATTACAGGATATGAACTGGAAACCAGCCAAGAAGGGTTATGGTGCTTCATGACAATTCCTTTTCCAACTGTAGGCATGTACAATAAGGGACACTTGGAAGACTCTGGAAGGCTCTTCACTGATCTTTCAGACTACATTTGGTTACATAACTCATTGATCCAAGCACAGACAGAATCATGGGGTTTTGGTTTTTCTGTGTATGTTTGTTTTTGTGTATGTGTATTTTGTTGTTTCTTGCTGGTTTTGTTTTGTTTCTTTTTTTGCTAAAGTGTCAAATCCTCTTTTACTGATCTTTTTTGCAGCCCTGATGAGGTTGGAGTTGAGAAAGCCTGTGTTGCATAAGTGTAAAAGCTCTCTGGTAGCTTTTTCAGAGTTGCACCATGGTATCCTCTTTCCTACCTAGTGTGTTTTTACCATCAAATACATCCAGAATGGCAAGTTGTCATGGGAAGTTTTCAGAATGTTTCTGGTTATTATCTTGAGACAAAATTGGTGAAGCTTTTCCACAAGCAAGAGGATTTTGGATAATAGAGAGAGGAGAACTGCTGGGAATAACTATTATATGTTACAAAGTAGTCTTGTAAACACCTTGTTTTCTTTTCTACTGCAAGAAGCAGTTAAGGCCTTTGTGTGGTACAAGGGACCTGCTTTGTTCTGAGCAGTTATCAGCCAAGCTAGAATTCCTGCACTGTGTGTCATGGCTCGCTTGTGATGTGCTTTCAGGGAATCTTGGCATGGCTCTTGGATACAGCTCTGTGAACGCTGGGTACCCAAAGACTTGTGGCGCAGGAATCAAGTGTGCTGCCTTCACTGGACTTTGGCTAACTAAACAACGAGATGGAAGGGTACCTATGGCTGTTAATGCCTCACAGATCACTCCTGCCAACTGTTCAAAAAGAAACTGGACAGCCAGAGCTTAAATTTCATTACTGAATGTTCAAAATTAAGATGGTTATTAAGGAAGACAGAGGTAGCAGAAAGCATAGGAAAGTGGATAAGGCATCAGGAAAAGAAAATTAATGTTTTAAAGGGACTCTCTGCTCTCTGATCCTACCCTGGAAAACCAAAACCTCTTTTCAGTAGTAGCATGCACCCTTGCGTGGGTTTGTTTCTTTTTGAGGTGTTCATCTAAGCTGGCAAACACTCAATAATGAATGTTTAGCTGTTGTAGAAAGTGCTTGGAAAAATCAGAGCCCTGCTGTAATTTGGAGTGCGTGAGGTGCTGGCCGAGGGCTCGCGCGTGCTGTCCCAGGTACACGTCCTGGCGGATGGCAGGAGTTAGTGGGTGCTATTCTAGTAACAGTTAAAAGTGAGTATTAACAGTTCATTCTTGTTTAGACCTCAGCAATGCGTGTTTTGTTTAAATAGGTGCAAATGCCATCCAGATGCTTATAAAAGCCTTTATTGGTAATAACGTGGCCAATCAAAGGGCATGGTTGGGCAGTGATGTCATGGGGATATTTAATATTTCACCGCAGAGCGGTGTGCGAGGTTCTCCGCAGCTCCCCACATGTTTTCCACCACGGTTGTCCTGTTTGGCCCCTCTTTGATCTCTAAGCTTCTTTTCAGCTTAATGCTGGTAAACGTCCTCTCTTGACAGCCCCCTTTGCTCCTGTCCGCCATTATCTGCTGAAGTTCAGAAACCAGAGCATCACTTCAAACAGCGGAGTTGGGGAGTAGCCGGTCAGGAGAGATTCCTGAGGCATGCAGTTCTGGCATAATCATTCAAAGATGTTGGAGCTGGGCTTGAGGAGGGGGTTGGACAGAGGTGTATGTGAACAGAGAGCTGTGGGGGTTGGCCTCTGGTCACTGGTAAATAAGTGAAGGCAGGTGCCAGAGAGTCTAGACACAGTGATTTCAGTCCTGGTCTGTGGTATCTGATACTCAATATGGGACTTGTCTGATTGAACACTACTGCCTCTTCATTGCACATGCTGCAGTCTTTTTACTGCCTTCCTGCTAAATCAGTAAAAGATGACAATGGACATAGTAAAAGCAGAACAAATTTAATTTTAATATTTCCTATTTGGCAGCAATTACTCTTCCTTTTGAAGTGGCACAAGAAGCAATCATATTAAATGAAGACATAATGGGAAACATGGAACTCGTATGAAACTATTATTTTAAAATTTGAACGGCTTTAATTGAAACTGGATATATTTTTTTCTTTTTATAGAGAAGTAGTTCAGTAATTAACAGTGTAATCCCATCTTGTTAAACATCTAATTTCCACAGATTTTGTATTGTGTAAGTAATGAGAATGTTTCCCTTCAAATTATTTGAAGGGTTTTAAAAATCTGTTTTTAAAGGTTTTGTAACAGAAGAGTTGCAGGCGGTGATTTTTGAATGCTGATGTTCTACTTGTTAAGTGGCAACTTTCTTCTCTGTTAATTCACTCTTCTGTGACTGTCAGGCTTATGGATTTAATAACCTAGGGATTTTATAAGTTCTTAAAACAACTTAGAGAAATCTGATTCTACCTTTTTAAGAAAGGGAGGAAGAAATCAATGATATTTTTAAAATCAGTACATGAAAGTCCCAGAAAAAGAGAAAAATAGCTAAGTTATAACATAGTTTAGTATTTTATTTTATTTGGGTTTATTTGGGATTACAGCCTTCTGTCTGGCAATAGATTAACATACAGAATAGTCGGAGTAAAACACTTTGCAGTGAAATTCCTGCAATCCTGTTTTTCTTATTTTCCCCTCTAAATGGGTTGTTTTTAATGCATTACAAACTTGTCTTTCCACCAGGGGGCAAGCACACAAATATTTAATGATTAGTTAATCGTTCAATTTAATGATTAGTTGTTGATTTATTCTCTCCCCGCCCCTTTCTGACACAAGCTGAGCTACATTTTTTGTACCTTGTGTCCTGCTTATGTTTAGGTTTAGTTGCTTCTTCCAGTAATCTTTCCACTGCTTTACATTGTAATCTAAACATGTCTTATGAACGGAGTGGATTTGAGGAGCAACCAGGGTGATGTCCTGCAGCCCTGAAGCCGTGCAAGTTGTCTGCCAGGATTGGAAACAGAGGCAAAAGAAATGGATGTATTTGAGTCACGGTGGTATATCCAAAATCAATAAAGGTTCATGTTGAACCAAATGAGCCCAGTGCCAGGGATGAAGTGATGGCAGTCCATAGGTTATTAGCCTGAGGAATCACCTGGGAATTCACCCTGGAACTTGCTAAACAGTTGGAATGGGATTATAGGTGATTGTCTTCTTATGTTAACATTACCAAAAGAATAAGATTACTGCTGGGAAGTCTTTAGTGTGTGGCAGTGATCAGCTTCAGCAAAGGAAGCTGCAAAGATAAAGCACATTGCTGCAGAAACAGCTAATTTGCCTATCAGTGTAGTAACACAGTAATGGAATTATTCTGCAGTTAAGTATCTGTTTAGAGTCATATTTTTATTAAACAACCTATTTCTGTAGAACTATGTTTTGGGTTTTTTTTCCCTGTATTAAGTCTAATTAAGCTTTCAAAACAAATATATCCAATTTATCACAACAATAAAAAACCCAGTAAAAATAAAAATTTCAGTGGGAGCAATAAAATGTAACTTAAGCCAAGTTAATTTAAGGTGATGAGTGACTGCCATTTTTGACACTTTTTAAGCATTGTTATCCCTAAATAATGGAACTATACATCTTGTGCCCTGGACCTTTGTAATTTTTACTGTTCCTGTAGAAATGCTGAATATTAATTTTAAAAAAAGGTACTGCAGTTGGTATCATAACATTGCTTTTCCAATTTTTTGGAAAGACTAATGACTTCAGTGTACTTGTGTTTCTTGGCAGTTAATGAAGATGCTTTTTGAATGTCCTGATGAACGAGTTGACCTGGAACTTATTTCTTTCTGTATTAACCTTGCTGCTAACAAAAGAAATGTGCAGCTTATATGTGAAGGTAAGTCAACTGAGGTATATTTGAATGAGTTAGAAATGTGTATTTTTAAAAAGAAAATGCATCTGATTGGGTAATGATTGTAAGCAAATGGCCATCTACTCCTCAAAGTTGGTCTTGGTGACAGAAATGACACTGAGTACCACACAGGGCCACATATCTCGTATGTCCATGGAGATGTGAAAAACAGACTGATGACATCTCTCTGGAAAGCTGTGGCTGCATGGAGAACAGGATTTTATCCTCTCTAGATTTTTCACTTTTTCCTTTTAAAGTTTTAAAAGTTAAAGTTGTTTTTTTGTGTGTGTGTGCATGTTGATTTTTGACCAGCCAATACTTTCCTCATTTTTTTCCTTTGGAAGATTTCCTAAGTATTTGTTTCTTTTCAGGAAATGGTTTGAAAATGCTAATGAAGCGGGCTTTGAAATTTAAGGACCCATTGTTAATGAAAATGATCAGAAATATTTCACAACATGATGGGCCAACTAAAAGCCAGTTTATTGTAAGTACTATCTATTACCTAATATGATCTCTGATTTTTTCCTACTGGATAAGACTGGCTTTGGAGAGCTGCTGTGGTTTGACTTTGCAGGGTGTCCAGTTTGTTTTCTTGTCTGTCATGGGTTGATTTATGTTTTGTTTTATAAGGCTATCTCAGTTGGTAGATCAGGGTTTAGATGCCCCCCCTGGGGAGAACAGATCTTAAGTCCTATCCAGTAGGTTTCAAAACAAACACTCAAACCAAACACAAGCAAACAAACAAAACCCCAGCTGCTGGGGTCAACATCATAACAAGTAAGTTCTCCTAAATTTCTGCTTTTAGACCTAGAGAGCAAAATAAAGTGGGTTTTTTTTCACTGTGTTTTGTATATGTGGGTATTTTAAAATTTTATGTACTTAATATTTAAATATTAAGCATGTAAAGCTGCCCTTTCAAAAGAAAGGAGGAAAATCAACATTTTAACTATATTGGTAATGAGGATTGACAATCACATTGTGTGGAACTAGTAAGTGGAATCCACTATTCCCCTGTTCATGCCCTCTGAAAATCTTGTAGTTTTTTATTAAAGTCTTTAGGAAGAGGACTCCATTACTGCCCATAATGCAGTATGGTGTTCACTATCTTCTTTCCTTATTTTCTAATCACTCTTTAAACTGTGTGTGTAGTAACTACCTTTGGAACATTTGAACAAATGATCTACATATCTTGAAAGTGAAAGGGTGGAGAGGAAGAAAGCTGAAATGTTTTCATGGATTATTCATCAGCTGAAATTGAAACTGCCCTATTAGTCCCCATTTCAGGAGCAAAGTCTCCTTAATGTTCTTTTGAGAACTAGCTTTAGTTTGACTGAGGTGAGTTCTTCAGAACCCTGGATTATCCACCTCTAATGGTTGTTGCTGTATTTTCTTTAGGATTATGTTGGTGATTTAGCAGCTCAAGTATCGAATGATGAGGAAGAGGAATTTGTGATTGAATGCCTGGGAACACTTGCAAATCTGACCTTACCAGATCTGGACTGGGAACTTGTGCTGAAAGAGTACAAACTGGTCCCATACCTCAAGGATAAACTAAAACCAGGTCTGTGCAAAGTCTGATTTGTTTTTCAAAGCAGAGTCTCTTGAAGAATATTTAGAGAGCTCAGAGTCGAGTCTGTTTACCTTTCTAATTTGTGATTGCTAAGGAAAACATAACCCTGAAGAATAGAATCATGTCTGCAGATAAATATACAACTGCCAGGAGATGAAGAATTCCTGAGAGGTAACACTTCCTGCCTTCTGACTTAGCAGGTTCCGCGGAAGATGACCTTGTTTTGGAAGTGGTGATAATGATCGGGACTGTTTCCATGGACGACTCTTGCGCTGCTCTTCTGGCTAAATCTGGAATCATCCCTGCACTCATTGAGCTTCTCAATGGTACATTGCCACGTTTGACTTGACTCCTCTGAAAAGCAAGAGCTGTGTAGGGGTGTAGCTGTGCTGTAACTGAGTGCACCATCCACGTGCTCTTGCAAGGCAGGGTTACGTGTTTGCATGTATGTGGAAGGAGGAACAATGACTCCATTATTCATAGGGGATCTAATAGATTTGGGTTTTCCCACTCCTCCACAGCATCAAGAGTTTCTGTTTGTGAGATTTGAAATTGTGGTGGGTTTTTCTCTCCTTGCAGCTCAGCAGGAAGACGATGAGTTTGTCTGCCAGATCATCTACGTGTTTTATCAGATGGTCTTCCACCAAGCCACCAGAGATGTCATTATCAAGGAAACCCATATCTTTTTAATGGTTAAACATCTAGAATTGCAGCACTTAATTTGCCATCGCTGGCTGTTTGGCTTACATTTCTCTTGCAGTAACCTCATGATCTCAGAGGTTTCTTTGATTTCTTTGATGGTTTATTTCAGCTGAATGAAAAACCCAAGTAGCCTGGGCATGTAGAGAGGACTGCAAGATTAATAGTAAGGATTAAAAGTTAGTTTGCTTTGAAACAGGGAGGGGTGTAGGAGGGGATCACTGAACCAGATGACTTATTAGTTGCAATCCAGTCTGATTTACTGTATGAATTTGTTTTGCAAATCGTAGTGAAATTCAAACTGCATCGAAAAACTTACACAGAGCATAGGCAAACATCTTGCATTGCACCATTATACATATATGTGTAGAGTCTGAAGTTTTTGGGCCTTAACTGAATATTAAATTCAGTGGAAGAGAACAGAATGGGTTGAATGGAGCACTGGTAGGGAGAGCAAGCTAGTGCTTACTTTGCTAACAATACATGGAATACTTCTTAATGTTCTTTTTCCTTTAAGCTCAGTGGAATATATGAGAAACCATTTAGGATGTTGTTCTTTGTCTCCTCTTTGGACCCCTATGTTGCTGGCTTTAAGAAAATAAAAATAAAAAGTTGCCTCTCCAGCTATATCTGTAATGATAAAGCCACCAGCACTTGGACAACATTTTTCTTGCTCAAATTGAGCAAGTATTAATGCTATCATTTGCATAATAGATTACCATCAGTATTTTTTAGACACATACATTGGAAACAAGAAGGCTCCCTAAAAATTACAACAATTACAAACCATTACAGAGAATCTCTGCCTTGTGGACTGACACCTTGGGTGCATGGATTTCCTGTAACAGATCAGAATGTATTTTCTTTGTCCAGCTTTTGTTCTTTTTCTTCAGCAGTTTTGAGACTCTTTGGGTTTCTTAAAATAGGATTTAATAAAAAAAAAAGTTGTTGAGGGAAGGCTGCTTAACTCTACATGTGATCAAAAATTCCTGACTCTAGTTCTTAATGAAACTTGTAGTTTGAAGAACCCAGAGTTGTGGGAGGGGCAAACAAAAAAAAGGTTGTTTTTGTCCTTAACAGTTTCTTTCCAGAAGCCCCAGCATATCTTATAGACCTAATGCACGATAAAAACGCCGAGATCCGCAAAGTTTGTGACAACACTCTGGATATTATAGCGGTGGGTCTGACTTTGTTTTATCTTCTGCCCTTCCAGAGCCTCTTTACATGAGAGTTCTGAAGTAACTATGTAACAATAACTTGCAAATGGAGCATGTGTGTCATGTGCAGCTTTCTAATCATAAAGGTAAAAGGTGAGTTTTCAGGGCACAATGACAATCATTAGACTATGTATCAAACTTCCAAAAAGTGCATATGTACTTGCAAATTCATACCAGACACTTCTGAAGAGTGCTTTTAGACTTAAATAAATTAATCACATTATGTAAGTATGTCAAGCCTTCATTATTTCTTAGTTCTCCAAACAAATGGCTCTTGTTACCCAGCAGCTTCTATTCATCTTCTCTGCATTGCCTGATGCCAGTATTTGTTTCAAAAGCAGAATATGGCTGTGATCCTGAAACTGCCTGTTTCCTGCTGGGGCTACAGTCACTGTAATACTGCCTTCAGCTCTTGGATAGGTTTCTTTTAGTTATATAACTTAGTTTGTCCAACTACCCATGGATCACAATAAACTTCTGGGACAGTTGTATTAAACTGCTAGCTTGAAATAAAGAATCCTGAATTACGAAGTGCCGTTGTTTTATGAGCTCTTGCAGTGTGTGTACTCTGCTTCTGGGGATCCTTGCCTGCAGAAGCATTAATGTTTTCTAGGGTGTTCTTCATTGAAGTAAATACATGGTGAAACTGGTGCTACTAAAAAGCTGCATTACATTGTTTAAATGCCTCCTGGCCTGTTTCATTGGCTTGACTTCTATGGGCAAAAAGAATGTCAGCGTTCTGTAGTGTCTTGGGGTTGTACTGACTGTACATCCTTTTGGATGTAGAGTAATTGTCGTGATATTGAATCCTACAGCCAGAGAGAACTTAACTGAGTCAAGAGCAGCGGTGTCTTTGACCACTTTAATGCTTTTCCAGTCATCTGCATGGTTTCTCCTTCAGCTGAATTACACATATTGCAGCTTGTTCTCTGAAAAGTTTAATATAGTGTGAGACTGAACTTACACTGCACAGTGCTATAGTCTAGTTTGCCTTTTTCTGTTATACTCATTAGTAATGTCTTCTAATTTAATACTCCCCTTAAAAATAGTAAAATGATGTAACATTTGCTGTGTTGGAACTCTTTTTATCTGGCTCTGTCTTTGCTTCATGGAGGTATGGAATGAAAATCGTGCCCCACTAGTTAATGGCAGAGTTGCTGATGACATTCATTAAGGGCAAGATTTAAACTCAGATGAATTTGCAGTTAGTACTTATTTATGATGGGCATTATGTTCAGCTTACCAAGATGAGCTATTTCCAGGGACATTTCCAGTGGAAGCAGTAGAAGGACTTTTTTTGTCTTCTGGGTGAGGCTGGACAATCTGAGTGCATCCAACACTTGCTTTGCCTTGGGGCCAGTGCAGCTTCCAAGTGACTCATGCATTGATTTGTTCACATGGGGAAGCTTTACAGTGGGGCATAGTAGTATCTAGTTACTGAAAATTTGTTAGTAATATTATTAAGCAAAATGTATTTTATAGGATCTAGAAGAATAAATATATAAAGACATGGCTTCATGTTCAGTATTACCATCTGAGTAAAACGTACTTGGCTTTTTTTCCCTTCCTAAGGAGAGAGAATCTTTATGCCAACACTGAGTCAATGAGCAGTGCTAGGAGACAGTAGCTTATCAGAACCTCAGATCTTGATAGTTGTTTTGCCATTCAGCTCCAAGGAATGTTAAAGCAGCCGGGAAACACAGAGGTGTTCGGTTGTGTGTCAGTTTTACACAACCAGTACCTGCTGAGGGGTCTGAACAGAAATTGTCTCCAAGATTGGTGGAACTTCTTATCTGTGCTAAATCCCCACCAAGAAAACCTTCAGTTTTCAGTCACCTTGTTCCATACATGCTGACAGGATTAGGTCCTCTGATGATGAAAATCAGAAAATAAATGTTGGAGAATAGATTTGAAAATAATTTCTTCTCAGGGAGACAAATGCTTCTTTCACTCATCAGTGAGCTCTATATAGTGTGATTGAAATAACACTGAAGAAAATGAGATGCCTTATAAGCCTTAGGGGAGAAATGTAGTAAAGTAATTGTCACAGAAATTATGGAAATGCTACACTAGTGATGATTTGTTTAATATAACTTGGCTGGACTCTGCCATTGATGAACTGAAACAGATGTGCTGCTTTAGCACAGTATGTACTGGGGAGTCTCAGCTTTGCACTGAGACTTGCACACAAGACTTTGCTCTGAGACTGACTTCTTTTGTCAAAAAGTAGGTCTGTGTTGATGATTTAGGAATGATTCAGTCCCATGACATGGCCCAAGTTTATCACCAAGGAGTTAGTTTAGTGTACTTGTACCCTTAAGGTGGGACAGGTCTTACAGCTTAGCTGAAAGCCTGGAATCAGCAGCTGGTGTACAAATCTCAAGCAAATTAAGTTCCCTTTTCCTTTGCCTCAAAAGCCTGGACAACTGAACTCCAAGCTTGTGGAAAAAGATGTCAGCTTATTTGAGATGGTTTTACTCTGGTCACCTTGGGCAACATTATCAAGAGCCAAGGGGGCTACTAATCTCTCAGGTTTCTTATTCTTTTTCTGCTCCTACCTCAGATTTATTGCAGTCAAATTATTTTCCTCATTTATTCAAAGGGTATTTAATTAACCATTACCAGATCCTTGGACTCTAGTCTGACCCTCCATCATGTCCTGCCACTTTCCTATTCAGTGTCCTTACAGCTCTAAATGCAGACCTGCTGTACCATCTTGTTTCCCTTATGATCAAGAGTGGATTGTTATGCTTTCTGCAGAAGTAAAACATCTTGTAGATAGCTACAGCATTGTCCATGTGATTTGGGAAGAGCCTCATGCCCAAGTTGTTTTCCAGCTTTTGTTCTTTGACCAGGTATTTGTAATGAGTGCCAAATAACGTTTTCCCTGTATGGAAAGCATTGTTAATGAACAGCTTGTGTCTCTCCCTGTTAGCTAAGCTCCCTGATACAAGTCCTCCATGTTGGGGATGCTGGAATTTCACATAAGAAGTAGGAATGTACTGTGAACCCTCAGTGCTCTGGGATTTGGGGCCAGCTGTGTGAGATGTTGGCCAGCTCTCTTAAAATCAGAGAAGAGCAGACCACAGGGATTTGGTGTGGGCTTCATTTGAATAGGCAGCATGCTCTGAAAATAGATAACCTTTGACTCCAGCTTGGTGTCCTCTCCCCATGAAGGGTGCTGTAGTCACTCCAGGAAAAAAAGATTCTCCCTTCACTTGTCAAGAAGCCCTTTTTGTGTGGTGCCCTTTGTTGCCCATTATCCTGTAGCAAACCCCGGTGCAGAGGGCTGAGCAGAGGGCAGTGAGGGACTGGGGCTGCAGGCTGAGCTGCTGAAGTGTTTGTGCAGCTTCACTGGTACATGTGCCATCAGTCTGCTTAGGTGCTGGTGGCCTTTTGTGGCAAAGAACATTACCCAGCAGGAAAGGCTCTGCCTGTAGCAGAATAACCACACTGCAGCAGCATCAGCTAGGGCAGGAGCGTCCTGGTTGTCTTGGTGTTCACATAAACCGGTCTGGGACACATTCCCTTCCAGCGCTGGTTGTTGCTCTTTGGAGCTGTAATATTAGGAAGGTGAGCTAAGCCACCCATCTGTTACTTCCATAACAGATTGCCAGTGAAATTCCTTACATTCTTCCAAAGTAGAGGGGAAAAAAAGTTTCTCCAGTCTGCTACTGACAATATGGGAACTTTGTGGATGCTGTGCATTGAATGTAGGCACCTAAATTTCCAGGGCATGAATGGTTATTCTTTGCCTTGCAATTAGTTTCATCTCACAGGTTTCTGTGGCTTCCTGTCAGAATATATTTAGCCATGAACCCGATGGCAGGCAGTGACCCTGGGTTGCACAGGTGTAAGTGGTAGAAGTTTTTTTTTTTTTTTCCTGTGAAGGAATTGCCCACAGGTGGTACTTGCCCTAAGGTAGGTGTGGCAGACACCTGCAGAAGGTGATCCATAACATCTGTTTCTCTCCTTGGTTTATAGAGGCACATAGTTGAAATCACATGCCCAGCTTTTGGATAGGAAGGCAAGATAAATATTTTCTTTCTTAATAAATGGTTAATTTAAGCTTTCACATAAAGTGTGTGTTCTATGAATGGTTAAATAATGAAGAATATAACATATCAAGTAGAGCCTTGAACATAATGAGCATCTACTTACTGTATAGTGGTTTAAGTTCAGTATGAGAATCACATCAAATGAACCCTATTACAGACCCAATTAAAGGGCAACCACATTAAAGTGAAAAGGAAAATCTGTTTTTCATCAGCTGTGAGGGAACACAAAGCAGATCTGTGTAGCTCTGTGTTATCCTATAGTGTGTTAATCAGATACAAGGTGTGACGGAAGCCAGTGACAAAGGGGACCCTGATAGGGAACAGACACGCTCTGATAATGGGCCAGTTAACGCTTCATAATATTTCAATGGTTCAGTAGTAAACAAAGTTGGAAGCAGAACTTCAAAAAGGATGGCACATTCCTCACAGAGTCAAGCCATACATCTTCTATGACACTTTGGGATTTATGGAAACCGAATGTTAAAAACAGTGATGTCAGGGAGCTCCGAAGAGAATAAAATCAACCTTCAGAATTCCTCCTTTTATGTTGCTGAACGTGCAGTATTTGAGGGGGGGTGTTGGAGAATAGGCACATTCTGTTCACTTTCTTCTCATTCTCCCATCCTGCACTTTTCAAGTAGCCCAACATTTAAAAGAGCTGGAGGACTCAAAGCCATGGCTGTATCTCCATGATGTTTTCTGGTTTCATTTTTTGCAGGAATTCCTTACTAAAGAAGGGGTGCTTGATGTGTTTAAAAACCAAAACCCAACCAAAACAAAAATACCCCACGCAAGATAAAAAAAAAGAGGTTTTAATAGCTCAAAATACAATTACTGGAAGACTTGCAGTGTTTAAGGGAATTGTTTTGCTCTAAACGTCTTTAATTTGGTTTCTTTGTGCCTTTTGGCTGTAGTCCTGCATTTACAGCTTTTCTTCCATTCTGATGTTATTCCATTAATCACTTACCCAGTTGGTGGTTCTTTGCATTTCTATGGAAAATCTACAGACATATTCTTGATCTAGCATAACTTAAATGAACTTTTTTGTGCTGAGGTTATATAAATTGTTCTAGATTATTGCAAATCATCCTTTTCTGGGGTGGTTGCCAGAGTGAAACTCTTGACAAACTGATCGTTTATCTGATTTTGGTGTGGTCACTTCTTTGTAATATTTGTACTTTGTGTTTCACTGGGAAGGAGCAACAAGGACAAACTTGCCAAATTGCTTGAACAGATCAATTGTAGTTTTTTAATAACGTGCACATATGGTCAATTTTACAAATGCTAATCTGCCACTCAGTTGCTAATCCCATTTTCCAAAATTTAGATGAATAATTGAGGAAAAATACCTGGGAGTTTTAAGCCTCTTAATATAGGATGGCAAATGTACAACAGATAAAATTATTTTGCCCTGCTGTCATTGTTTAAAGGAAAAATCTTTTAGGGTCTGAGACATGTTAACTGAGGTTTTAAAAAAGATAGAAGAAGTTGATGACTGTTTGTGACAGACCTTCAGCATGCTCAGACAGTAGTGTGGAATGGAGCAGAGATATTGGGCCAGTGGGATTCATTTAGGGTTGGAACTTTGAGAACATTCAAGTGTTTTCAATGTGCTTTTATGGTAAATATGAATTAGGTGATTTAGCTGCTGGCCTTTTGAGAACTTTTAAAGGTAAACAAGGTGATGTAAAACGGATTCAGCTTTCCCACAAATTAGTCTAATTTGCTTTTTGTTAAATTTACTTTCCCCTGCTTCTTTGCAATCATGATTTCTGGGAATAGTTTTTTCCAGCCTGCAGTATGACTTCTGGCAGTTACAGCAAAGGAGATGTTTCCAAGATGCTGGTCAGATGTCATAATTGAAAGTCATGCCCTGTCTTTTTTTTATTGGTCATTTTATAAATCTCAGTGATGAGCTTGCTTTTTTCAGGGAAACTCTTGTTTTGCACTTTTATTTCTAAGAGTAGTAGTTATCCACCAGTCAGAAGTCAGGACAGGCACAGGGTAGGGAGTTTGTTACCTGTGTAACACATATGATAGCAGAGAAGAATAGGTTGGTAGAATATAAAGTTAATTTAAAAGCTCAAGTTCAGATTACAGGGTTTCATAAGCTTAACTGGAGCTACTAAGCCAGCTTGTTCTCCCTTCTCAGCTTGTTTCTGACCTCTGGTTATGGACAGATCTCCTTTGGCATGTCTGGCAGGAACAGTTTAAGAAATTACCACTTCCAGAACCAAGGCCTTCTCACTAATTGTGTGTCATCTGCCTGTATGGGGCTAAGTAAAACAGATTTTTAAAGCCTTAAACTGCTCCAGCCGGATCTCCAAGGAAATCTGTCTAGATCATGTGTTAACCACCGTGAGAGTGAGGAGATGATTTTCAATTTTTCTCTCCTTTGTAGTTAGCTTAGAAGACAATGGAGTGGGGCCTGTTTGCTGAGGATATTTCTTCCCACAAGCAGAAACATTGTGGTTAGGAATGTTACTCTTGTTCACAGTGTTTTGGTTTAAAGAAGTACTAATTATGGTGCATTATTTGTGAACATTCCCAAATTGATACCATCTGCAGATTTCATATGTTGATGAGTTTCCTATCGTTAGATGTGCCATATCTTCCCAGTGGGATTGAGAAAGTGAGTGTCATCCACAGGTCGGTGTTCCCTTAGTTGTAATCACCAGCCCACATAGTCTGGTCTGTTCAGAAGATCCTTCTCTGAACAGCTGATTGCAGCAACCAAAGGCTATGTCACTTCATTCTGATGCTTCTTTATATCAAATATCACATCACTTGAGTACAATTAGGCTGTAATCCAGATTGAAATCTCATGCCTGCATTTTTTCCATAGTGACTGGAACCTATATCCTGTTTTACTTAGCTCTCTGGACAAGTTCCTCTCAGGTTTTAGTTGTGTACCATATTGTGGGTGTTCAATATTAAACATAACATTTGACATGAAGTTGAAAATTGAATTCGTACTGGAGCTCATAAAATAAAAATTTATTGGTTTTACCACAGCCTTTCTTGTTGTATTTTTTAGTAACTAATTGTCCTGGTGAATGCTCATGTAATGAAGATGTGCAGGGTATTTGGCCAGTGTAAGTAATTAATTGCTGAAAACCCCCTGAAGATTGGCAGTAATTGGCTCTTCTTAATTAAACCAAATGAGGAGACTGATGATGGAACTGCTCTGTTCAAAGCAGGAGTTTTTTTCTGGATGGTGTAAAGTTACAAACCACAAAGGGAAGATTGTTCTTCTGCAGGTACAAACCAGAATAATGCCCAGTGCTTGCAAAATGCCTTCTTTGCTCAAAGGACTTGGAACTGAAGAGAGGATTTAAGTCACTGGGCCCTGAACCTACAGCTTTTGCTGATGTTGAATTCCTCTGCCATTTCCTGTTAAACCAAACAGCTTCATCTGTACTTCATCCTAAAATAACATGTGGTGATTTTTAACAGGAATACGATGAGGAATGGGCTAAAAAAATCCAGACGGAGAAATTCCGATGGCACAACTCTCAGTGGCTGGAGATGGTGGAGAGTCGGCAGATGGATGACAGTGAGCAGTATCTGTATGGTGACGATCCTATCGAGCCCTACATCCATGAAGGGGACATTCTGGAAAGACCTGACCTCTATTATAATGCAGGTAAGGCAGTAGCTGTTGGTGTTCAGCACTGGGATTGTCTCCTCTGTGTTTGGAGTAGGAGCTTCACCTGGGGCTGACTCAAAGGACTCAAACCATCAGGACAGTTCCCTTTCGTGTCACTGGGAGCAGCACTGATGCCAGCCAGGGATGGGCTTGACCGTGTTAGGGTGTTAATGGTGGATTGAGGACTGTATATCCATGATTTTAAGAAATATGAGTAGACCTGTCTCAGGGAGCTGGTGGACCATGATGATTGATTTGAGTAAAGGTGGCCCAGCGCTGTTCTTCACACCTATTTCTTGTGTCCTTGGCTTGTTTGCTCTGCAAACACAAACCTTCTCTCATCCCTGTTAAATTCACAGCTATGGGATTTATGCTGAATTTTGTTCTGCCTAATGTGTTAGTTCTGTAATGGAATTTTTATTGCAGATATTGATGAAAGACTTCAGTTGAGCCATGTCAGACTTGTAGACTCCTTAGCAGATGGCATCATTCTGTGACTTTAATCTGTATGATTTTTGCTCTTGTATCTCTAGGATCTAGGGAAGGATGTGAATCTCTGCTGTAAATACCTGTTGTTTTGGTATTTGTTTTTTTAGTTTCTTGTATGAAAAACTTTTATTATTTGACAATTTAAAGAAGCTTTAAAAAATACCCAAATTATTGTTAGTCATGTTTTTATTTGAGATGAATCCTAATACGTTTTCTAAAGAAAAGAAAAAGACATATCTTATCATTTGGCCTAATCCTATTAGTAGTGCTCAGTGGCACAGTTCTGGGCATCTCAAGTGGAATCTGCTCTGTCTCTCTCTTCCTATGAAGATTTTGTACTTACTAAGAAAATAGAAATTACCCCACTGGATTAAGATACTGATTTATCTAGTCCAGTGTTGCCAGCTGTTTCAGAGAAAGGTTTGAAAAACTTTGCAGGGGACAATCATGAAATAATTTGCCCACTGGATAAATGACTTCATAACCTTTCATAAGTAGGAGCTGGCTTATCCTCTCAAACTTGTGGTTTTAGATCCTTTTCAAACTCCTGGATGACCGTGTGTATGCATAGATTTTTTTTTTTTTTTAATTGCTGTGTTTGAGACTGTGTTTTCTGTTTTCCACAGAAGTGTCCAGTGCTTTGCCATGAAGTATGATTCACAAAGCTCTGTGACTCAGGATGATTTTGCAGGAAGAGTAATTAGAAAAACAAAACCACTAAACCCATAATCTTCACTTGTAGTTGCTGCAAGAAAATAATTGTGCAAGATCTCAGTAGCATTTCAAAAATTGTTCTCAAAGGATATCAGAACTTTAGGTTTCTCTTCTACTTTTGTTGGCATATGTCAGGCATAGCAATTTGCCTCTTTAATGTCATATTTTTTCCTACTTTGAATCCTGTAGCTTTATCTTGCTCTATTAGACCCCCAAGTTTAGCAGTGGGAGCCAGGTGTTGTACCCTCTAAAAGTCTTTTTTTACATCAAGTCTCCACTGGGCTTCCTAAGGTAAAGGTGTGCCAACCTGCCTGTTGTAGTCTTCCCTTTACAGATCTTTATTGCTTATTTCATAGGGACTTCTCCCAATAGTTGGAGCTAGAAATGGAGTGGCACCAGTAACACTGAGTTTCCTGGCTTTTAATCATTTGTTACAGGCTTAATGTTATTTTTTTTTTGTGTGTGTTGGAATTGATATTTGACCGGGAAGGAGAGGCAGGTTTCCAGTGATATGTTCTGCAGAGGTTGGAAAAGTGCCTTGTTTTCAAAGATTGCTCTTTTTTAAAGAGTAGGTGATTATATTCAAAATACACGTTCACTTCTTGGATTAATTCCAGCAAGTATCAGTAATGATGTGCCTCTGAAATCTGCTGGACTTAAACTTTTGAGATGTGGCATCTTGAAAGGGACCCAATATTCCTGTGAAAAGGCTATGGATTATTCTACCAATCAGAGCAGATATTTGAGTTTCTGAAGGACAGAGCATTCCTTGCTTAAAAAAACCAACAAAACTACGAATCTTCATACAGTAAGAAATTAAGGACTTGTATTTCAATTTGATTATTTTAGAAGTGACCTGCACTGATGGCTGATGCTCAGTAACAGTCCCACTTCAGCCATAAGTAGTTCTGGAGCTCAGTCGTGGCGAGATGAGTTCCGTATTGCACCGAGAGACCGATCGCTCTCCTGCACGGTAATTTAAACCTACAGGGAAAACGTGGCAGAATCTCTGAAGTTGCCTTCTTGAGCTCAGTGTCTCTCTTGCTCTGAAAGTACATAACCTAATTTATGTTGAAATGTACATAACAACAGATGTCCTTTAACTGTGTAATCACATTATATGCAGCTGATGCTC
Source organism: Pachyramphus minor (assembly GCA_013397135.1). Classification (NCBI taxonomy): domain Eukaryota; kingdom Metazoa; phylum Chordata; class Aves; order Passeriformes; family Tyrannidae; genus Pachyramphus; species Pachyramphus minor. Next base: position 673,313 of record VYXB01006785.1, read on the forward strand.
TCCATGTGCTTTCGTTTTCCTATAAATTCATGTGAGCCATAACTCTGAGTGTTATGGTTTGACTGTTAACACTCTTGATTGAAGACACTTTAAGTAGTGGTAGCTCTAGCCTCAGAGTTAAAACATAGTGCTTCCTTTACTAATATAAAGACAGATGTTATTTTTAAGTCTCTCTGCTCTGAAATAAGTTTTAACTGAACCTGACTATTTAAAATGCACAGTCACTTAAATTGTGTTTGATCTGAAGTGCTGCAGGTATAAAAGCCATAATGTTCTTCTTCATTTCTCTGTAAAAAATACAGAACAGGTGCTGAGATAGGCAAACTTGGTATAAGTGTAAATAAAAGCCATTTCAACTGTCCTTTCTCTCTTTTGGACATGTTCTATTTTTATGATACCACAGAGCACCAGTGTCTCACTGACCATGCTGAGAGGCAGCAATATCAATCTGTGCCAGGTCACTGGCCTGTCAAGTAATACTCCTTCCCATACTGTATACACATGTATGCAATTAGAACACAGCCATGTACAGCAATCTTGTGCTGCTAAAATGTGGTCTGATCGTGGCTGGCACTTTTCATTTGCGATCCGCTGTGTGGTATTCGCTCACTTTCCCATGAGGTATTATCTTCTAAATGAATCTCTGCAGCACCTCATTAAATGTCTGTTAGAAATCTAGCTGTGTCAATTCTATTCCTTTTATCACTTGTCACTATATTATCTTCAAAAAAACATCAGGTGAATTCATAAAGCACAGGGAGATTTGTTTGATTGCCAGAGTCGTCATCTCTAAGCCCTTGTGTCTGTAAGTAACTTTCCACCGCTTCCTGCGCAGGCAGTTTTAGGAGTTTTGAAACCACAGAGGTTAAGCTAAGTGGCCTGTGACTCCCTGGATGTTATCTCTCTTTCTTTAAAGTGGAATGGCATTTGTAACTTCCTAGTCATTAGAAATCTCTCTCTTCCCTTTTCTTAAACTGTTAATGTATCAGTCTGAATGTACCTGGTTCTGCCCTGTTTTTATGGGGAGTGCGTTCTGCAATCCAGGTCTGGAGTTTCATACAGTAATGGAGACAAACTGATGTAGGGTCTGTTTTAATTAAATAGTTTGGTTTTTATCTGATTAGAGCCTAATACTAATTACCAAGTGAGAGCTGTGCCCTTAATATTAACAAGGATTGTGTTTTGTGAATGGGAACAGGAAAGAGTTAAGCTGGGCTCTTATTCAGCTGGGGTCAGTTGGCTGACTTTACTTCAAAGACACTCTGGATTTACATTGATGTAACAGAAGGAAAATGTTAGCTCCTGATTTTCTTCTTTTCCTCATAAAGCAAGGAGAGACTCAAGCCTTTAAGGAATACTGCTGGCTTTACAAATGTCTGTATCTTCATATGCCAGTGTTGTGATGTAAAGGAAGCACAAGAAAACTGTAACTTGTGTTTTGAGAGGATAGATGAAAAGCCTGCCTTTTAAGAAAGAGCTCTGAGACATTAAAAGATGGGCAAGATAAAAGAAATAGGTTGGAAATTGCTTTCCTGTTTTTCTTAATGAGTTTGAAGGGATACAGTGGTGCAGGGTAGAGTCTGAACTGCTGCTGCTTTTTTACTTTTTATGGTGGTGGCCCAGATTAATGTTTGGCCCTTTTAATTACTTTTTCTCTGGGCTTACTTTGATGATGGGAAGGACATGTCTTGAAATAACTTTTACAGGCTTAAGGAAGAAGGGCTGAGAGAACATTTCTTTGGTACAGCATTTTTCAGGGCAGTAGGCTGAGCTCCTTGGAGTCCCAGTGGGGATTTCTGGTGCTTGTAGCTGCTGGTTTTCCGTATTATTGTTGATTGATGGTCCTCACAGAAATATTGTAATTGCTAATGAATTTCTAAGAGAAACCAGGACAGGTTGTGTTGCCCACTTGCCCTGAAGTCATGGTCCTTCCCACAGTCACTGTGTCTCTCCTCTTTTCACAGATGGCCTGATAGTCCCCGATGGCGCGGTGAGTCCGGATGTCTTTGGGGATTACCATCTCCAGAATGGTGACCTGGTTGGGCAGCATCCCTTCTCTGGCAAGTAAGTTGCTCGTAGTAAAGAGTGTGTATCATCCAACAATCACTGTTCAAGTTTCTTTATAGGGCTTCATTTGGGACAGTGAATAACTTTTACCCCCATAGCAGTAGGAATGGTTTATGCTGAAAAAGCAATTCTGCTCTGTTGGCTGGATCACATGTTTATTTGAACATATTAACATCTGTGTTGTAATACATCATAGCTTTCCAAAAGCTGCAGAATAGAGCAGCAACACTAAAACACACAAATAACTGTCATACTGACCTGTTATGACAATTAGTCAGATGCTCTTCAGAAAGATTTGAGATACTGATTATCTCTAACAAGCATCTGAAGATGCTTGTTTCCAATATTCTTAAATTTAAAATAAGTTTCTCAGCTGCCAAAACTTTTTCCATGGGTTTGGGTTTTTTTTTTTTGGTGTTGTTCCCTTAACCTAAGTTTCCTGCAGAGGGCACTTACTTGGCAAACTTGCTAGATGAGCAAAAGACATTGGCTTGACTTTTGGGAGATATTTCTCTGAACTCCCCCTCTGGCCAATAACCTCTCCTTCTCTGAATGTACACAAGCTGTTCCGGTTTGCATTTCTGAGCACACTTCTCCCATGAGTTCAAAATAGAAAAAACTCATTTCCAAAAATGAAATCTTCTTGTATTCTGTAACATTTAGGAAAAGCCTTTTATAGAGCGTGAATTATGTGCATTCATTAGCAGCAAATATTTCAAACACTTGTTAGTCAAGGTAAAGAATTCACTTCAACAGGATGCTCTCTGGACACACCCAACCCCGTGACTGAAACTGTTCCTTTCCAAAGGAAGAATGTTATTTTCACCATTAACAGTGTTAGTCCCTGTTTGTAAAATGTAAGTAATTTACAACTTTGGCTTCTTGTAATTGTTCAAGGGCAGTGGACAGTTACTCTTGTTGGTTTATTCTACCTGTGATGCACCAGAAAGCTGAACATTGAGCAAGGGTGGAATGGTAACATTTTTAAAGACAAATTAAAATAATGCTCAGGAAAAAAAGCAGGACTTGAGATGAATCTCTAGAAAAAAGTAAGTATTTCTATTCAGTAAGCAGAAAGTTGAGATTAGTGTGCAACCCTTTGCATGGAGCCTGTGTTTGGAAAGGCTGTCACTCACTGATTCCAAATACACAACCTTCGTCTCGGAGCATGCAGGTGACAGAGAAACTGAGGGAAGTATGTGCTCTTCCTGCAGTCTCAGTATGTGACTTAGCCATTTTCAACTTCAGAACAGACACATAAATCAGGAGATGACAGATTCTTGTTAACCAGAACATTGTAGGGTACAAGCTCCCAACAGGCTTCATGCTGGAGGTGTGGAGCTTGCAGACCTCTTTGTTTCCAATAAACTAGATAAAACCCCAGTCAAGATACTTTTGTTTTGCCAGAAAGCTTTCAGCTGGGGCAAAAAAAAATCTTGAGTGTCCTTGGTTAAAAGTTAAAGTACATCACAGCCTCAAATTCCAGTCCCTTATCAGGGAGCTATGTTACCAAGCTGCTTTTTAATTGGATTGTGTTCCAACTAAAATGAGTAACAAAACACATGTGGTGTATACCCAGTTAAATTAAGTATTTGTAGACTTTTCTTGTGTTTTGAGGTATTTTGGAGGCCTGCCTCAAGGAAACAGAAAAACTGCACTTTGGCTCACAGCAGACATAGTAATTGCCCATTGATGGTTGCCTCTGGAAATACTCGGATTTCTCACTAGAATTCTGTTTTCTAGGAAGGCTTCTTTCAATATGATTGCTCCATGGATTTATCTGCAGTCCAGACACACAGTGTAATTGGAAACAGTGTGGACTGCTGCAAATGTTCTGTCCTATTTGTAGCAAAGCAGGAGTGAACTGTTTGATAGAATAGATACTGGCAGTTGAACGGCGAATCCTCGTTTTCAGATGGGTGTCATTATCTTTCTGAGCTGCTTGGCGCCAGAAGCCAGGATTTCCTGATGCTTAGACCTAATGTAAAATGCATTAGTGCTCCAAGGCATGAGCCATGGAATTGCCAGTCCCATGAGTTTGGAGAGTAAGACCCTCCCTTTTCCCAAATTTGAACTGGTGTTGGAAGGTAAAACCATACGTGCTGGAGAGCCTAATTAAAAATAATAGCAGCAAGTCAAGGCGCTTTTTATGTGTTATATAGTGTACATTTCAGCCATACCAAAACATAATTCTAGGGTATTTTTATGCTTACAGTTTAAAGCTAACAAGAACCTTATGTCAAGGATTTATTTTTAACCAGTTCCAGCTTTTAATAAATCAAGATTTTTGTTATAAAAATGGGTCATTTTTCTATTATTAATAATTGAATATGTTTTCAGAAACTTGTCAAGAAAACTGAGTTACAGTTTTCATAGACAATTAGCAAGTCAGTTAACAGTTCTGTGTTTGAGAGTTCAAAGAGAGATGGCCTAATAATGAGTAGATACAACTTTTGTTCTTTTCATTTGTTACACTTTTTTTTGTTTGTTTTACGTTTATTTATTGTGCCTGTGTCCTGGTTTTTGGCTTTTATATCAGGCTTTTTAATTCTGTAACAGAAACTGTTGTTTGCTAAATTCTGAAGTCTCTTTGTCATGTAAGACCACCGTGTGAATTTTGAGGTAGGTGACAACCATGAGCTGACTTCTTGCTACTCAGCCTTGAATAATCTAATCCTTTCTTCTTTCTGCATTCCTATAAGGAAGAGGGAGGATATGTTACCTCTTTAATTTCTCTGAGGCTATTTCCTGTCCTTGCAATGTGCTCAGACTGGATCAGGACTTCCCCTTGGCTCCAGGAGAGCCGAACAAGTCAGCCAGAAAGTCCCACCTTTTTAATGCCGAGAAGCTGAGTTAGTGTTGAGCTGGTGTCCCCAGTGCATTACCAGGGCTTTAGTATGTGTGTTCTGATCAGTGACTCCCCTTTTTGGAGCCAAAGAAATGGTTCTGTGAGAAGAGGTTGTCAAGGACCACAACCAAACTCCAGTTGTGCTGAAGATTTTTCACTGTAAGTGATGTTTGGTAACACTGTGCGAGTTGCTCAGCCCACCCCACCTGCCGTCCATCGTACTGTTATTGTGCACAGAGCAGCCAGTGAGAACCACGGCCTTCCTTGGCTGGGGGTGCTACTTCTGCCAGAGGTCCAGGGCAGCCTCTGCCATTGCAATTCCACCAGGGTACATTGGGAAAAATTCAGGGGAATTGGAGCAGTGGTTCTATCCAAAGGTGCAGTTGCTGAAGTGATTAACTCTCCTGTAACCCAGTAGGGATACCACAACCATCCCTCATGGAGTCCCTGTGCCAGGAGACATTGGACCTACATACCTAGACCTGCTGCACAGTCTTAGGTAGATAGGAAAGTGCTTTGTTGAAGCTGAGTAAAACAGGAATTTAAAAAAGTTACACTGTATGTAGGCATCTGCACTCACTGGATACCACACTGGGGCTGTTTTCCCTCCTAATTTCTTAAGAGGGAAACAGGAAGTAACAGTAGAATATCTGTCGGTCTGGGGAATTATGTGGAGCACATTAGAAGTTGTTTTTCAAAGACACTGCCTTCCCTTCACAGGGTTTCTTGGACTTTCCTTTGAAACCTGGAGTACTGGTACTCTCAGGAGTTGGGAATGCCACCTCACAGGATCAATTCCTGCACTGTGACGTACAGAACAACTTTGAAGGGAATTGTAAAAATATCTAGCCTCAAATTCATTTTGTAGATTTGCTTGCATGCTTGATATTCTGGACATGTCCACGTCCTGATAATTGTTGTTGCTTTTACTTGTCCTCATGAAGGAGAAGCAGCACATAAGTGAAGACCTGGAAAGTTGCTATTTTTTTAATACTGCCATCCTAATTTTAGAAACTCAAGACACTGTCAGAAATAGAAATGCTTTGTTTCTGATAGTTTAGCTTGTGTGTTTTACGAAGGACTTTAGATTACAGCTCTTATTTCTGAGCTATATTCTTACTGGATTGTACTGTTATGTATGATGCCTATAAATAGAATTATTTCAGGATCTAACATCCACAGAAGCAGTGATAAAATCCATAAACAGCATCTCTTGTTTTCCTCAAAGCTTTGGAGCCGAATGCAAACAGATTGTAAGGTATGTTTTCCATTCAGCAGAAAATACGTGGCTGAGGAGATTGTTTGGACAGCTTGTATCCAGGTTTTTTTCATTGGCTAGGAAAAGACTTTTGTGATTAGATTACCAGCTTTGAATCATCTTACTGTCTCTCAGAAGCAGATGGGCATTAGGCATATATTTGAAATTTTCATCTGTTATTAAAATCTGAATTCAAGGCTCCTGGTTCTGATAACTCTTAATATTGAGTGAAAGTTTTATGACTGTGGCAAACAAAAAATCCCTCACCTTTGGCTGATGTGATGACAGCTTAGTGTCTGAGCTGCAGGGGATAAAGAGCAGCCAAAAGAAGCCTTCAAGAATCCGTGGTCATTTATCAAATTTTAATCACCTTCTGGAGACTAATTACTCTCTTAAGACACAAACATAATAGTGATGGCTAAATATCTTATAATACAGATAGCCACAGTATTTTTCCTGCCCTTTGGGGAAGAGACCACTTTTTAACCTTTCCCAGCTATAATTGGTACAAACTTTGAGTGCAAAACCCACTTTTTGGTTACTATCTTCATCAGAGTTCTCAAATGTTCTCTGTCTATAGCTTTGAAAAGGTTAATAGTTAGGAATGCTGCAGCCAGCCAGAAAACTTTTTTCTTCCTGAGGAAGTTTTCTCCAGTACAGGATCCTTTAACCTCATTATAAAATGTAGCAGAGCTGCCATTGCACAATCCCTGTTTTCACTGAGACAAGGCATTTCTGTGTGTGCTCACATCTCTTCTCAACAGACATGTGACTGGAGCTTCTTCCCAGGAAGCAGTGAGGTTTGGCATGTCAAACACAACCAGTTTTATGGGGTGACTGTCTGTCTCTCCTTGGTGGAACATCTTTCCTTCTGCCTGGATTTACAGCCCAAAACTGTAACTGCATTTTTCCTTTTTGCCATGGCAGGTCATTGTGATACTTTGTGAGCTCAGTGTCTGGAGCCAGGCCCTTGCAGGCTGCTCGGCACTGGCTTCAGTGGAGCTGTGGCTGATGTTGGCAAGTGCCAACGTGCACAGCCAAGCTGTGGTGTCTGGGATTGATGGAAACCGCAGTGATGTGGGATGCAGCAACTTAATACCTGGCCTTAGGTCCTGGTGGGAACACAGGGAAGACTGTTACTGTGACTTAGCTTGTCTCTAGCTGAGCTCACCACATGTAGTGTCTGCATGTGCTAAAAGTCCGCACTGAATGGCAGAAATGGTCATTTCCACAGGCTTTTTTTGTTTAGGTACCCTGATGAAAATCAGATGGGAATTGTCATGGAGGAACAGCTGAGGTCTGTAGCCTTCCATTCCTGTTGACTCCTGTGGTGTGGTGTGGTAACTCTGTTGTGAGTCACAGCTGAACAGCTCAGGTACAGGTCAGGTACAGGAACTGCATCAGATGCTGGCAAATGTGCACTTTGTGAGTGATTAGCAGAATGGTTTTAAGTGGTATTACATGTAACTTACATCCTACAATGACATTTATAGCTTTATTCCATACAGATCTTCATCTTCAGTTAGATTTGCTGAAGGAAAGGACTGGAGGAGGTGGTGACCCTACTAGGGAGCATCTCATCCATCTTGTATTTTCAGTAACGTTCAGCACAGTTTATTTAGAGTTGGAACATTCCCTTCCCAGCCTTTCAGGATGTAAGTGCCATCTTGCAGGCTGTCTCTGAAGCTGAAAACTAGTCCAGTGTTAGCAGACAGTAGCAGTGAGCTGCCTTAGGCCGCTCTTCACAGCCATCAGTGGCAGGAGAAGCTGTTTCATGGCCCTCAAAAAGATTAGTGTAGATGTTCTCCTGTGGAGTCTGTGCTGCAGTAGAATTGAGACTACCCACATCTCTCTGTCCTCCTCATTTGAACAGAGGCAGTAGTGCGTTCCTGTCTTAGAGGTGACATGTAGTGAGTATAAAATCTTTTAATGGAAAGAAAAGCTAATAGACTGTAAATTAATATTACAATATGATTCTGCTTTCAACTGTTTTACCACAGTGATGTTTCTGCCAGCTCTGTGCATTGCTTTTTCTTTTCCATAATTAAACTTTATTTTAAAAACAATACCCAACTTGTTTGCCTTTGCAATGTGTTCAGCAGAGTTGTACTCAGCTTCTGCCATTTGGACACTATTTAATTTGCATTTCCCAGGAGAATTGAATTAGGTTTTATTAGTAAATTGGGCCTGTAACCTTGTAGGCAGGTTTTATTAGTTTATCACACATCAGTATTAGCAAATTGTAAATCCCACTGAAAGAAATTCAAAAGGCCTTAAAGAAAAGCTCAGGACCAATGAAGTTACTGGACACAAATAAGGGAGTTTATTTTGGTTGTTTTGTGTCATTTTATTTTTTCTTTTTTTTCTTTTTTTTTTTAAAATCCCACAAATCACCTTTCTTATCATACTCTGTTGTCCTAACTGCTCCCATGTTTAGTTTTATAGAAGTTAAACTGAAGATGGTCAGGAAAGTTTCACTAATTGTACAGTAAGGATCTATGTGGCTCAAGATAAAGCATCCTGGGAAACCAGAAGGGAAGTTTCCTTTTGTGCCCCAATGCCTGTACAGGTGGTACAGGTGCTGGAATTGAGATCTTGCAACTAAAAGATCGTAAGAAGAAAGTGGGAACTGCTGCCTTTTGGAATGTTTTGGTCACAGTCTGGGATGAGCTTATTCAAAGCCTTCACTTGATTGCTTCAGATCCTGCCTGGATTATGGCTTAAGTCAAAATTCACTGTGTAGTTGTTCTCCTTTAATACTTCAGTTTGGGAGAGGTGCTTCCAGAACAGGAGTGCTTCATCGGTAAGATCTTTTGAATGGGAGCTTGAATTTCTTTGTGTCTTACAATAATTTGTTTTTCTTTGTCCTTTTTCCCTTTTTTGGGGATAGTGGACAAATTCCTGCTAGCTACTACTTGATTAGTTTTTTCACACTGTCTTCTCAAAGCCTTGCTTGTAGAAATACTGCAACCTGATCATGTGAAATCCAGTTTAGGTGTCACTGATGTGTATCTGACCAAATTCTGCTGTTACATATATTGACTGTTACCGTAGGATTTTTGAAGACCAGGAGTCTGATTGTTCCAGAGGGTGAAGATTTTGCTCTGTGGTCCATATTGATCAATGAGTTCTGTGCATACTGCACCAGTGAAGGATTAGGGTCCAGCACTGCCTGTAATTGGGGAATATCCCTATAAGGAACATATTATTCATATCTAATGGTCAGTATGCAGCAACTTTTTAATGTGCTTGGCTGTTTCTTTGTTGTCATTGTTCCTAACCAGTACCATGAGAAGCTCCCAAGCAGCTCTCTGTGTGTGCTCCCCACAGTGCAACACACAGTCCTTGCCCCAAAGAGCTGATAGTCGAGGCAGGCAGGGATCCAAAGGTGAGGAGAAGGGAAGTTGCCCATCTGAAGTCAGGTGCCCAGGCAGAGCAGGGCTGTGAGTGCTGCCGCAGTGCCCCGGTGACCAGACCCCACCACCTCGCCAAGGTGTGTGGTCTGGAGTCGGGAAGGATCGTGTTGCACTTGTTTCATTTACTGTAAGAGTAATTTAATTGCTTCTAACAATTGCACCAGTATGCTGAGAGATGAAATAGCTTGCTGGGGAATATTTTAAAGGTGCAGTTTTTTCAGCAAGTTGCAGATGCCGTTTGGGAAGAGAGTTAGTGTTGAGGTTTTAATGTGCTTCAGCTTTTTTGGAGTACAGGATACTTGGGCCTCTTTCACTTGCAGTCACTTCTTTTACATTTTTTTAGTTGCTTTTTATTTTACTCTATTCCACCTGCAGTTGGCCTCATTTAACCATCATGGTTTAGGTGACTGTTAAGAATTTTAAAAGAATACCAAAATGCTGTGGCAGTTAGCTCAAGTCCTTTGGAATGTCTTACCAAAAAATCCCCCAAACCTGGCTCTGTCTCTTCTGAAATGTAACATTAATTAATTCCCACGTTCTGTCTGCTGCTCTTAGTCCCTCCAGATGTGCTACTAGGAATAGACTGGCTCCCTGGTTACAAGCCATCTGGGCTCTGTAAACTGATTTGCACTTATATTAAACAATAAGTGAACAGAATGCGGAAGAGTTATTAAAGCAAATGTACATTGCTTATAAATCTCAAAGTAAAATATTAAAATGTAGTAAAGGGGAATGGAATGTGCAAATGAAGACCTGCTTGTTTTTAATGAGTTTAGCTGTGACCTTCTCGATTTCAACCAAGAGAAAAGAATTTTATTTTTCTCTTTAAAAAAATTTAAAAAAAAGGAAAAAGAAACTATAAAACTGCTTACAGAAGTATCTGAGACAAAAACAAGGAAATATAATGTTCTAAACTTGACTGGTCCAAACCACTCAAGCTGCTGTGACAGCTCATAAAACTGAGAGTAGTTTTTAACTGGACTCTGTTTTACATTGCCAGAGTGAATTTTCCTTGCAGGAAGTAGCCAGAAGGTTTATTTAGTTTCCAGACTGCTGCTTTGATCTTTCCATTCTGTCACTTCTCAGGTTACATAGCCCTTTTTCACTGCAGTAAATCTGCAACAGTTAATGAGAATAAAATTTCCTCCTTCTCACTGATCGCATGCTGTTAAATGCCAAACCACAGCCAGCAGCATATTTGCAGAATTCGGCTGCACTGTACAAAAACAGCACAATCAGTTTAATCTTGTTGGTTTTGTAATTCATTTTATTGAGCTTTTCTTTTTCAAGTGACCTATTTTATCAAGACAAGTGGTTGCAGGGCCAGATCTGGAAGAAAGATTTAAAACTGTAATAAAGTGAAGGGTGTTTTGTATGCTGGGTATAAGTGTGGTCACAGGATTCAAAATTAAACCTACAATGAGGAGTTTTAAAAAGTCCCATATATCAGTGGGATATTTCTTGTGGTTATTATCTGAACTGAACACGTGCTGCGAACAAGTCTCTAGCATAAAAATTAATATATCAAGTTAATTTCTTTGCCAAATATTTTGAATTGTTTTGATTCTAAAATCTTACTCTGATTCTGCATTTATCAATTTCAGCCATCCAACTCCAGTGACTGAACCGCCCTTTCTCTTCCCTCTGGTAAACAAGGTGATGTTTTTATAACCATGAGATTTAAAAAAATAAGTTTACAGAGTTTATTTGCCTTATAGGTTTTGAGCTTTGTAAATTTTGTTGTTTTGTTGGGGTTTTTTTAAGACTTTCTGGCCAAGCTTATCGTCTTGAAACATTTTATTATTCATTCATTTAATTAAAGTTGATATTTTTTTGCATACTAATGCTACTCCAAGGTATAGACCTCCCAAGAAAATGTTCCTTGTCTGTATTTGTATCTGCCTTTTTTTTGTTTATCCAGTGTTATCCCTAAGAAAAAAAAAAGCCAGTATGAGACAGGCACTTACTTCCATCTTTGCTTACACTAAAATCATTGCTGATTGGGATAAATTTTGACCAAATTTCACTAGGGCCCTGTGTTGATAAACAAAAGCGGTTGAAATCTGGATGATCATCCATGGAGGTAAAAAATATTTCAAGTTTATTCGTCAATAATAACGCTCTGACTGCGTTTGCCGTGCGCACTCAAGCAAGCACTGCAAATCCCCCAGCCATGTTAACTTCCAGAGAAGGCTTTGAAAGCTTTTATTGGCTGCAGCTGGAAGGCAGAGCAGAACAGATTTTTTGACTCTGCCTCCTTCCCTCCCTCCAGCATCTGGATTATCATCCCCACTGAGTTGCCCAGTTCTTAGTGCTGAGCCCCACAGGCAGCATGACTCTTGCTGTGGCTTCTGCACGCATTTGTGCACAAGAGGGAACTTTTGTCCCCATTTGTGTCAAAGCACAGAACTGAGTGGCAGTGCTTGGGTTTGAGGAGTTTGTATAAATATTTGAAGGGATTAATTCTCCAGCTAAGAGCCCTTCACTGCAGGGCACCAAAAGGTTCCATTTTTGCTTTAACTTCTTTTCCCAGAGTACATTTTCCCAGTGACCTGCTCTGTAAGGTAGCACAGAAACCAAGAAACACCTCCCATGTGGAAATGGGAAAGCGTGGAGCAGATCCGGAGCTGATCTCACCAGTGGCACCAGTCATCTCTAGGAATGGCCACTTCAGGATCCTATTCTGCTCAGGCTGTTGCCTGAAGCTTCTTAGTACCCAACCTAACACTGAGGTTGCTGGAGAGGCTTGAAACCTTCCCAAGCCATCTGTACTCTTCAATTTATGGAGCTGACAGATACACTTTGGACTGTGCAAGGAGAGAGGTGGAGGAAAGGACATCTTGCTTTTTATTGCCTGCTCCTCAGGGCTTTTTTATTTGTTTTAGTTCTTAATTAATTTTTAAGAAATGGATGTATCTAATCAGTGGGTTTGGCCAGCTGTTGAGCCAAGAGCACAGAAGATGTTTCTGTCAGTCTTATAATGGAAAGCCAGAGCCCTTGGTTTCTGTTCCAGATCTGACTGTGCACTTGACCTTTTAACAAATCCTGTAGAGAATGACTGATAAACTCCCTGTCCATGTGGCAGGGCAGTGAGCCTGGCTGAAGGAATGCTATAGGAGCTATCCCAATCCCCTGCAAAGAGACAAGACGGCTCTGTGAAACAAGATGGCTCTGTGAAACAGCTGGAGTCTTAGAGCTGCTCTTTTGCCCCCTGGCTATATTGTGGATTGGTTGCTTTTCTAACAGAGCAGAAATACCCTTTTTTTTTTCCTAAGGAGTTTTACAGAATAAGCAAAAGTCTTTTCTGTCTATGTCAATCTAATTAGAGCCTTCTTGTTACTGTAGTTGGTTATTTGGCTGTCTTTAATGTCTGGGGTGTTCTCTCATCCAATACTCCAATGGGAAGCTGAGGTCATGGAGAAAAGGCACAGCTTGTCCAGGATCACACAGCAGGTAACTGCCAGAGCAAGAACCCCAGCCCAGGTCCCAGGCTGCCTTCACAGAGCAGGGATGGAAGGCCTGGAGCTCCTAAGCAAGGCTCCACTGAATTTGGCTGAGCAAGGTCATTTGGCTTTGGTTCGGTGCTTTCTTACTATTCAGTTTGGAAATTTTTTTTTTAACATTTCTCTCCCCCAGTGGATTTTGGCATGGTTATTGCTTGGTGCATAGCTGGAGCCTGACACAGAAGACACAGTGCTCATTTCTCCACCATTGTCAGCTTTGCATTTGTTTATAATTAAATGGGAAAAACAGCAGTATTGTGCTGAGCTACAACTGGGCATCAAGTCCAGAAGCAATTGGAAATTTTAAGTCATTAAGTGCACTGAAGAAAGCTGGATCACATTGAAGGAGAGACTTGATCAAAGCTGTATCATGATGCACAAGGGAGCTGAAGTATTACACAGGTTAATTGGACACTTTCTGTCTTGTGAGCAAATACATCATTACTGGTTAAGGAACATAAATATTCAGTGCTAATGCAGAATAATATTCAGTGCTAATGCAGTGTGCCCAGACACTGTCCCTGCCTCAGAACTCCCCTCCTGCTTGAGGGCTAGAGAGCATGGAAAAAAGGCTTCACAGATACGGGAGAAAAAGTTGGGGCCATGAGAGGCAGAATTTAAGAGATTTGTGGTTTATAGTTTAACATCATTACCAGTAGTGGGAGAATCTACAGTTACAGGACATTATATAAAGAAACACTGTTTTTTCCTAAGTCTTCCTCCGTTGTATGCTTTCTCCATAACCCATGGTTTGTGCTCTTACTGTGAAGCACAGAAAATTTATGGTCAGTGAAGGAAAACCAGAGGTAGCTGGCACCTAGGAGGAAACAGGATCATCTTCTTACTTGCTAGACTCTAAGGAAGGGAAACAGCAGTGGGCCTTGTGCCCCTTTGTGATGCCCTCTGCTCTTTCATGATGGGTGTTAGGAGAATGGGGTCCCATCCAGTGCTTAGCTGACAGAAAATATCAGCAGAAAGGCCACAGAGTCTGTGGACTTCACAGGCTCTGAGCCTTGGTTTAGGTGTGGTGGTTCGCTGGCACCTGCAAAGGATTAACTAAATGTTTCTTACCTAAAGATAACATTAGAAGCTGGAGGTGTGTGTGAGTTCTGTGGAATTCAAACCCATTTCCTGCCTCCTGTGCTTGGATGCACACAGTGCCTGAATCCTCACTGTCCGATGGGTGGAGGCCTGGATGTCCCCAGCTCTCCTGCTTTTCCATACCTTGATCTCTGTGCAGAGGAAACCTGTGGATGGAGGGAGGGAGGGAGCTGCAGCCTTCACTAACCAGCTCACTGGGCTGGCAGGACTCTGTCACATCCCATACATAATTACACTGCCCTGCACTGCAGTCCTTGTCTCAGACCTGCACTCTGGCACCTCTCATTGCTTCAAAAACAAGCAAACAAAAACACCCACTGAGATGAGAGAAAAAATATGGACTTTGCTGCTGGCAAACTCCTGTGTCTCTTGTTGACAAGTATTATAATCAGTAAACTGCATCTCATTTGTACAGATTATAATGCTGTGCTTGTCTAGAGCTTAGCGACTGGCGTGTCACTCCTATGGCTCAGGCACCTCCTGAGGGAAAAATATAGCCTTCAATATCTATCTGAACGGAATGTCTTCTTGTCTGTTGTACAGGGAAGGTTGATACAGCATTGTGGAATATGGGGCTTTATGACATGAGAGTTTATAAGAGAGTGCAGGATGGTAACTGTAGTGTATGGTACCAACAGTGCTGTCATACATGAGTGGATTCACAGAAGGGAAACTTCAAGGATTCACTGCATGAAGTTCTGAATGCTTGCCTGGGATGAGGTGAGGGATGATTTGAGAGTGAAGACAGTGCTTTTTAGAAAGAATAATACCTGGTGTATAGAGGGAGAAGGTAGAGAGGAAACAGAGAGGTTGCTATGAACTCTACTTATATCAGGTTTCTGAAATATGCACATAAACCTTCTGGTTCAACCCCCATTCTCTGATACTCGAGGAGTTCTGAAAAGCTGCAGGTGTGATCAGTGGCAGGAAGAAGAGTGCCATGTGTGTCAGCAGGGGCTGCCTGTTCACACCTGCACATAAACCCTCTCAGCAGCTCATTGGAGCATGAGAACTCTGGGTGGGATTCTTTCTTTTGGACTTGGTAGAGTTGCTGATGAGTTGAGAGCTGCAAGTAACATTTGGTTGGTCTTAGCAAGGTCAGAGGATCTAGGGAATTATAAATTTACAGATTTTTAAAAATTAAAATAGATTTTATTGTTAATAAAATTATAAAGCTTATTCCTGGTGAGTAGCTGAGAGCCTCTGAGCCATGAGTTATTGTTGATGCAGAGTAAGGAGGGAGGATTGACAGGGTTTTATAACAGGTTTAGGATGAAAAGAAATCTAGCTGAAACCTTAGCTCTGGTGGAAGCACTGTAGGTGTTTAGCTTGAAGTTCATTTTCAGTGGGCAGTGATTCCAGCATGCTTTAATTTGGGGGCAGAAAAGGATGAAACTTTGGCCCTAAAGTGTGAGCTCCTAAATTGGTACTTCACCCTTGAAGGCTTTTCCTGGGCTGCCTTCACCTGCACAGGCAGTCCCAGCCTTTCACTGCACATGCTGGTACAGTCATTGCTGTGCTTGTTCATTCCTCTGACTCTGCAGGCCTGTTTCCCAAACAGTGTTTTTTTTCTGGGATTGCTCCAAGATCTGTGGATCCTGGGTGGGGGGGGGGATTTCAGTTGGATTTTAAGGGATTACTCGTGACCAAGAGTTTTTCTCAGTGATGCTGGACTTGCCTTTTTGAGGCCCTGCTTATGGCAGAGGAATTAGTACCTCGGAATTAGGATCCAGTTTTAGAGCACCCTGTCAGCACCAGCACAGGCACCAGTGTGAACACTGGTGTGGACAGGCTCAGGTGTCTGTGGTCACTCTGCACCCGGGCGCTAATGACCCAGTGAGACGCTGCTCAGAGCCTCTCCTGGTACCGTGCCCTGGGGAGCAGCACAGGTACCTGCAGGGAAACCCCAGCAGAGGATTCCTGGTGGAGTGCTCTCTGTAGGAGCCTGCCAGGTAGTCCCTGGGGGCAGGAGGGAGTTAAGGAAAGGAAGTATTTTATGTGTACAGTGGGACACTGGCTGGCATTTCCTGTTGGTTGGGGGGGACGCAGTCGTTCTTTACATCTTAAATGATGTGAGAGCACCTAGAATCCTACATGGGCATATTAATTTGGATGTTATGAATCAGAGCAAGCATCAATAAGCAGAGCTGTTAAGAAATCTCTCCTCACTCATGCACATCAGGAACATTTTCCTCTTCGGCATGTGTTCTTCAGTTCCCCAGCAGTACAAGCAAATTGGAAAGTTCAGCTGTCATTTGGGGAAGGTCATAGATCACACTAGCAGCCTGAGTAATCCAAGAGGTTTTAAGTATCATAGCATTTAGTTTAAAGTGAAATTTGCTCTGACAGGGGCTGGCAGACCAATAGGAAAAAGAAATATTTGTGCTTGGAGAAGTGCATGTGTAGAGACCTCGAGTATAACTGATGGCTGGAAGTGATTTCAGTCTAAAAAAAACAAATCATTAAGAGAGTGCATAGGGGTAAAATACACAGTTCATATTTTAAAGGGTCTCAAAATGAACCAGCAACTGAGGTTAGCAGTACATAGTAATTAGCTGGGCTGTTCACTGTTTAACTCTGTGAGCCTCAGGCGTGGGGTGAGGTTTGCACAAGCACAGGGCTGTGCTGTGCCCGTGGGTTGCAGGCGCGGATCTGTGCGCGCAGGCGCGCGATGCTGCGGGACAGAACTGAGGCAGAGGCTGAAGCTATTTATCTGAGGGGTGTGTTGTGGTGTTGTATGATCCATATCCATTCTATGACTGCAGGGGTGTGTGCACTTTTGCTAGGTACCTAAGTGAATAGAGGTGAATATTGGGAGGAGAAAATACTAATGAGTATTTGAGGGATGAGTATTGTTGCCCTAAATGGCATAATTACATGCCCTTAACTTTTTGGGAAGACAGACTGATCCTTGCTCTGCTCAGCACCAAGTTTCCCGGTAGATGCTGTATCATAAGACCAACAACACATTTTTCCTAGGAGCAAGTTTTGAACTTGATTGCTGGTATAAATCTGAGCACACATGGCACAAATCATGATCTCAGGCCAGTCGTTACCCAACAAGTGTTTACAGCCGCACAACTACCATCTCTCCTGGCTCTCCCCTTCTGCTGTTCTTGGCAGGAGGGACTAGGATTCATCAGGACTTGGTTTTTAAACGCGTCTCCATCTTGGTGGGTTATGCCCTTGACCTGCCAGCCTCTTGAGCCAGCCAGACTCCGGACTCAGTCTCCAGGCGCATGTTGGCTGTTTGGTGTCCTACCCCTGTTACATCCTGGGCTCAGGAGCCTTCCCTTCAACCACGACAGGCTCTGTGCTGCAGCCTGCCAGGGCAATCAGTCCCACAGGCAAAGCTGGTGTGCTTCAAGAGCACTAGTGTGTGAAAATGAAGCCAATTTTTTTCAAGCATGGTCAAACCTTCATTTACTTAAGAGAAATATTTAGATAGGAGAGAGTAGTGATTTGATCAAGGTGTGTTAATGTGATTTTCTGTTCCTTTTTTTTTTTAGCTGTCCAAAGCAGTTATCAGCTGATCCATCTCTTCCAGTTTTCTTCAGGACACTAACATATGTCTGAACCATTTGGAAATAACTGATACTCCTCAAAGTTTAAACTCTAGGGATCTTTACCTAATTACTTACACGTTCATAAAAAAAAATATTAAAAAAATGATTTGCTGAGAATGTGATTGAAACCATATTTTCCCTGCTCTCGTTATCAATTTAAATACGTTTAGAAGTTCTTTAAATAAGGATTACTGAGCTGGAAGTGGCTGGAAGAGCTCAGCCTTCCAGGGCAGGGATAGAGGCCCATTGCCACCCCGTGGCTCAGGGCGTTATTACACCTCACCCTGAGAAGTCAGTGGTGTTTTAGTTTGGGGTGTACAATGGAGGGACTAAAAGAAGCTCAGGACAGGTCTCCACCTCCTGTCTTTGTTGTGTGCCTCTCTGCCCCAGCAAAGCTGAGGATGGCTCCTTCCGTCTCTCCCGTGAGCCAAGGCGTGTCCCCTACAAGCTTGACTTGCAGGCAGCACCCTCGGGCACCCTCATTCTCCTCACTCACCTAAACATCATTCCGGAATGAGCTTTTCAGTAGGGAGCAGAAATGCAAAAAGCCCCTATTCTGCCACACTAGTAATAAAAACAACTTACCACAACTGACATTGTTACAGTCACAAAAAACAACATTGAAAGATAAACCCAGAAAAGCACTTTCTGTTAAAATAGCTTTTCATTATAAATCAAATATAGATGTTTTAAGGATCTTTGGAAGACAACATTGGAATTCCTGAGTTTGAAGGTAGCCTTAAAAGGGTCCTGCTTCTCTGCAGTGTTACTCATATCACTGGGAATTTGCAGAAACACAGCAGAACCTGACTCTGCACTTCCAAATCCTACTACGCCTTCTTTTAGTATGTTATTAACTCCTAGCACTGACAGTACCAAAAGAACTCCTAATGAATTGATGTTTTACAGTACTTCTTCAACTGGTTTGTTTTTTGAACTGCCAAACAAACTGCTCAACTTTGTGCTTGTCCTCGTTGGCTTGTTTGGAAGAGCCGTGGGGCCTGTGTTGAAACATGGGCCCCCACAGGCAGCCCGTGCAAGGTCTGTCTGTCAGTCCTTTGTGTGCTGGAAAGCAGGAACAGGGAGGAGCAGGGACCATTGTCTGGCTAAGGTGAGTGCACGGTTTGGGGTTTCTGGAGATGAGAGTTAAACACAAAGTAACAGGATTTCTCTTAATCGCCTCTTTCAAAGCTTCGAGCCTCATAATGAGAAAGCTGTTGTTTGCCAGGTACAAAGGAGGCAGCTGGGGAAGGTGCCTCAGAGGTCACCAGCTCATTTCCTAATGAGCTTGAAAAAGAGTAACAGGACTTTAGAGTGGATACAGGAAGGAACCGGTGGCCAGAGGCAGGTGGGGAGCCAGAGGAGTGCGTTCACAGAGCTTTGCACCACTGCAGGATACACCACAGCCACTCTGCTGTGCCCAAGGATCTGCTCAGACTGATGGCTCTGTGTAGGAGTTGGGGGCAGGGGCATTGTCCATTCAAATACACACAGGCAGACATGGAAATGCAAAGCATTTCCAGGACAGAGCATTTCTCAAGATGTTTTCAGGTAAACCAGAATGATTTTCTCTGCAGCTTGGCTGTTGATTTTGTCCCTTCCCTCTCAGAGAACAGATCTCAGACTCAGACTTTCCACCTGCACCTGATTATCAGAACATCCCATGAGTGAACTACTTTGCTGAGAAGCCAGGCACCAAGGGTCCTTTTCTAGGACCTCACTGAGACACAATCCAGGGAAAGTGCCTTTGTGAGAAGAGAGTGATGGACATGGTCCCCCACCACTGTAGCTGAACCCTTTCAGTCCAACTGATTCAGCAGTGCCAGCTTCTTGCTGAGCCAGGGTCTGGGGCCCACCCATTGTACATCTTCTGGAGGGGTCGTTCTTTCCCAGCCTTGACTGTTGCATAACCCATGTTCCATATGGATAATTGGCAGTAATGAGGTTCAGCTTTTCCCCACTCAAAAGGCACTTTGGTTCTTTGTGTTTTGACAGTCTTCAGAGGGGAAGTTCAGCTCCTTTCAATGCATCTTTAGTCAGAAAATAAATCAGGATCGTTTTTTCATTTGTCCCTCTACTGAAGTGGAAGTTAAGAAGTGACATAACTATGAACAGGCAGTAGTCCAGTGTCTTAGGCAATGTTCATTTTTTCCTCTACCTCCTCCATGAGAGTTATTGTGGAGCATGAAAAAATGTGCCACTTTTCCCTATGCAGTTCTTGTGTTTTAATATCTAATTAATTGCTGTGGTACTCTTTAGGTGTAAGGGATTTCTCTTAAGGGAGACTCTAGCTGCTATTCTATATGAAAAATTAATCTCATTAGTACATAACCTTTCAGTGTATGATGAATGCTTTCTGCCATTTGGCTGCCAATCTTGTATCCCACCTGAAACACCATCCTTTACTGAACTGTGTTGCTGTGCCAGGTCTTCTCACTTTCTCCCTTCTAGCTGGTGTTTTCTCAGGCACTTCAGAAATGTACTGAAGGCAGGGACTGAGACTGTTCAGAGGTGCTGTAGGGCAGGGTTACAGTGGGCTTTGCCAGAAGCCTGCATGAAGCCTTTCCTGAAAGACATGTTGACTTCAGTGTACAGAGGGAGAAATCCAGTCACAGGAGTGAAGTTCTTGGCCAGTAAATCCATACAAGGATGGAACAGAAGATTTCTGTCTCTTCTGGGATCTCCCTTGGACCTGAAAGTCTTTCCTCAATAGGAGTTGTGTTGATTTCTCTGCAGCATTTCTTTTCCCACGGGGGAAGAGGAGGCAGAGCAGTGCTGCCCAGAAGGGGAACACGAACATGGCTTGCAAAGTTGCCTCACAAAACTCTCTCTGTGGCAGGAGGAGTCGGAGACACCAGCATTAATGTGCCTTCTTTGCCTTACAAAAACCTGCAGTTTCTCTCTCCTTGTTATTTTGTAGCATCGGAGTTGATGGATTCGGTCAATCCCCAGGGGTTCCGGGCCGCCCAGCGACCGCCTATGGATACCGGCCGGATGAACCGTATTACTACGGCTATGGAGCACGGTGAGCGCCCGCCCGCCCTGGAGGAAGCACAGCTCTGTCCCTTGGTAATGCATGACTGTACCACGATGGGCCCTCACTCTGTATCCTTTGGCATGTGTAGCTCCAGATAAATGTAGCCTTTCTGGGTCCAGTGTGTTAGTGACAGTGTTTATTCTTCAGTTGCTCTTTGTTATTATTTTTGTACAGTATTCACTCTGTGACTTGAAAGCAGGAGTTGGAAACTACTGGACTAGAAAGTGTCACATTATGTATATCAAGCTACTAATTTAATTTCTATTAAACATAAAAACCTGTGTGGTCAGCAGTGGTGAATGTGTTTCTAAGCAATGTTTTGTGTGTTTTACAAGACATTTAAGCCGAGTGCTCCATGTGCAGTGTGTTTAACATGGACTGTTTCCCTCTCACACTTCAGTCACAGGAACACTGTTAAGCCCCAGCATCTCCTGGCGCTGCCCTGACACATAGTTTGGACCAAAGTCCAGCCCTGGGTCTGAACACTTTAATAATGGAAAGATGGCACAGATTCACTCCCTGGAGCTTCAGACATTTACAGTCTGGTTTAAGTGCTTGAGAACACTGAAAATTAGAAACTACACTACAACAGAATACCATAGTGTTTAAGCAGAGCTCTGTGGGCTGAGAGAAGACAGCCACATCCTGAGGGCCAGCAAGAGAAGAACACTGTACCTTGGTTCAGAATCCAGATGCAGAGCCTTTCCCCCAGCTTCCCCATCCAGAAATACAAATGTATCCTGTCCTGCTCATTCACAGGCTTAAACTGGATCTAAGCATGGATCACTGAGCAGCACAGACAGGCCAGGACACCTTCACATTGGGCTCACAGTGCAGGGATTGCTTAAAGCCAGGTTTGGAAATCTGCAATGTGCAAATGGAGTTTAGGCTGAAGCTGCTCTTCAGCTGTGCACCCCCAGCTAACAGGCACAAGCCAGTGAAGGAAATGCCCTCTCTGCCACAGCCATCAAGGCAGCTCAGATTTTCACTTTTAAAAAGAAAAGCTACCTCTACCTCATCTTTTTTTCTTTCATTAATGGCTTCTGATTTGCAGAATTGTTCCTGTGCTCTTGTCTCCCTCATTTATGGCTTAAACAGAAAGCTGGCTTGCACAGGGGGCTGATCCTACTAAACCTGTTGCCATAATCCTGTAAGACTGGGGTCTGTACTGGGAAGGTGATCTTCAAAGGCATGAGCTTGTTTAGGAAGCTGACACACTATTAGTCTTATACTTCCAAAATACCTTTGAAATCAAGATTGTTTTGAAACCTTGCTTTACCTTTAAGAGATGTGCAGGTACTTTTGTAAGCACCGTTACTCCCTGTGTTTCATGCTGCATGACTGGAAACAAGGCTAAACTTAGCCATGGTATTTCTTACCAGTTTTTAGCCTCCTCCCTATGCTGGCTTCTTGTTCATTGCTTCACTGACTGGAGGTATAGGTGGAAGAAAAGCATTGCCAAGATTAACTAGTATTTTTTAAATTATTTTCTCTACCATTTTAAGCTACTTTTTATGCAGTTTCTTAGAACACATAAGATCTCACTAGAAACATGGCAGAAAACTTGAATTAAACTAATGGGTGTGCAGTGCTGTACCTCTCTAGATCCTTTCCTTTGTTCTGAGGCCACACTGGATTTGCCCAGCGGTTGTGCCACGTTTAGTCAAAAGTTTTCAGATACTTTTATGGTTATAGCTGTGAGAGAAATTCCCCAAACTTCACACTCAGACTCAGGCTTTTCTTCTGAGACTGGCACTCGCTCCTCAGGCTTTTCCAGAAAATTAGTGTGAAGTTATTTAAAGCAGTCGCCCTTCTCATGGAATGTGTTTTGGGGGAAAAACAAAAGGAAGTGGGTCCTTGGAGTATATGCAAACTATCAATGAAACTGAAGGAGCCTTTAATTGGAAGCTTCAGGTTAACGAGGAGCTGCAGTCAAGCTCCAGCGAAGGGGTGGGTGTCTGTAATTGTATTACAGTTGTGACCATGCTGAGAATAAATGGCAGTGGAAAAATCTCTGGCTGGATTTTTAGTATTCAGTGTTAGGAGTTTATGAGAAAAGAATAAAAGATCAAGTATTTGTAGCTTTGCCTGGCAGCAGCTAAGAGAAGAACATCATTTATCTGCAAGCAGAGCTTGGTAAAAATTACTCAGCACTTAGTAGCCTGAGGACAGAGCTGCTAGCCAAGATGAAAAACAGCTGTGCCACTGCACTCTAAGGCAGGAGAGAGGCTGATTTTTCCCTTTAATTACAGTTCCTGAGCCAGAAAGGGAGAAAAAAAGATAGGAGCACATAGACTTTTCAATCTATATCACATTTCCTGTGGGTGTTGGAGGGAGCCTGGAGAGTCTGACCTGTTTAATTATATGTATTTATGGATTCAGTCCCTGGGTACTGTATCCTGTATAAAATGGGGCAAGGAGGGATCTGCTTTCTTTTAGCAACTTCTACAACTTTTGTCCTTTCCTCTTTTTCCAGGTTTCTCTCCCTGACTTTGTAAGGCTCCTCTTTTCTTTCTCTCCAGGAGCAATCCCGAACCATCCCAGGAGTATCCTCTTTCCCAGCCTGCTGCTAATTAATTAATGAGTTTGGTTAGGCAAGTGTTTTAGGTATAATTAGGCTGTAAAGTTAAATAGCACAATGAAACAAGCATGGGCTGAGAAGCTCATAGATCTGGTAGTGATTACAGAGGCTTTGTGCAGATGTACGGGCTCGTTTCCGTGAGCAGCGGGCTCAAAGCAGCCGCCTCAGATCGTGTGCTAAATTATTAGTTGTACTACACGAGTATTTTGGAGCTTACCAGGGCAACAGGGTGGGGAAAGCAAAAGTAAACAAATACCCTCATCCCTGAGAGCTCATGAAGGACCTGATTCAAGGTCTTTTAAATATCCAGGGGGGTGTGGAGCTGTCTGTTGACAGTTTAACATGTGCGTTTCATTCTGAAATCAGACTGTCGTGATTCTGTTTAGTTTAATCCATTCTGGATTAAATGAAACAGGAACAAGATGTATCTTCTTCTGGAATAAGCAGGACAAGCTCTGTTTAGATACAAGAGATTTCAGGCCCTTCTGGCATATTCTTTAGTGGAATTCCTGTAATAAGGGCACTGGTAAGCTCAGATGTCCTCTTGTCATGCCAGGAGGCTGAGAACAGTGGCAGCCTCCATCCCTGCTGTGACCATCCTCAAAAAAACACAGAAAACCGTGAAGCTGACTTAACTGGTGCACCTCATGGGGCAGCTGTCAGCCCCTGATGTTGTTGTGATGTGCTCAATTTTTCCTCAAGGTTAAAGTTTTGAGGTTTTCTCCTGAGGGAGCTCTGAGGCACTAGGAGAGGTGCTGGAGCTGCACAGACAGGGGGGACAGCGCTGCCCTGCACGTGTTTCACAGCCACAAGGTGACATAAAGGAGTCCCTGTCCATGGCTGGGGGTTTAGAACAAGATGATCTTTTAAGGTCCTTTCCAACCCAAACCATTCTGGGATTCTATGACAGTGCTCCCCAGATGTCCCTTTAGACCTTAAAGGCTCTACTCCATAGATGTATGGCTGGCTGTCTCTCTGCTATGCCAATCTTTTCTTGCCCAATCAACTTAAATAACCAGTTACAAACCTAATGAGGCTCTTGCTACAAGCTCTGTAATCCTTCTGGTTCCCTCTGCCCCTGAAGGACAAGGTGGGGGGAGGGGGTTCAGCAGCTCCTGGGTGGTTCTGTGGAGGTTGGCTGGTTTTAGGAAAGGCAAAGGAAGTTAGTGGACAAAGCCCAGCTGGGTATTTGTGCAGCACCTGGTGTAACAGGGCCCTAAACAGGACGCACACCTCAGTGCCTTCAGTCTGTGTGGAACAATGGACTCACACGGGAAAAGCAGGTAAGGGCAAGGAATGCTTCTCCACAGAGGCTGTCCAGCAAAGGAAATACACCAGAAATGATGCAGAGCAGCCGAGGTTTGCCTTTTCTTCCTGACAGCCACATGAATCACACCACAGCCCAGTGCTGGAGCCAAGTGCTGGGAGTAAAAATCAGATGTTGCTTATTAAGAATTTTTTATCTTTAAGTTGTTCAGATCTTCTGACCTGCCTTTGCCGTGCCACAAACACACACAGAGGGCATCCAAATCCTTGCTTAGGCCTTGAATAAACTGTGGTGAGGAATGTCCAGAGTTTCCCCTTATTTTTTACTTTGGGGCCAGGGTCTTTTGTCATGACTGTCCCATTTGGGCCAAAGACTGGATCTTACCTGCCTTTAAAGAGGGAGGTGGTGTACCTGAATTTTATTTAGTTTCTGCTCCTGTGTGCATTATATTACTCCTTAACATGTGACATACTGTAAGTCATACTATGTCTGACCCATTTTACTCTCCTGCACCCTCCTCCTCCCATCATCTTCCTGCTTTATTTAAAAAGACACAGATCATCCATCTGCCAGCATATGGCTGTGCCAGAGAAGTGGACTCCTCCTAGCACTGTGTCCCCATGTTAACCTTGACATGCCAGCTTGGAGCCCTCCCCATGCACAGGCATAGGAGAAATCCATCCTCCTTGCTCATCTGAACAGATGGTGAGGCTCAACTGAGTGGAGTTTGGGTGTGGATCTGAGGGAATCCCTTTTCCTGTCCAGGTGCTGTTGCTTTATTGTTGCCCAAGAGACTCTAGCATAGTCTGCCACTGGGCAGCAGCCCCATGTCTCTGGGATCATCCAGTCTGTGCATGGACAGGAAGGCTTCACTAGAAATGGGGAGTGGGGAAGATATACTGCTAAAGAATACAGCCTAGAAAGTTCACTCTGGATTTGACAGCACAAAACTTAGTGCAGGTTAAACCCGTGGAGTTGAGTTACTAAAGAAAGCCAAGGTGTTCGCACAGCCCAGACCACCTGTGTTAAACACACTGCCCTGGCTATTAAAGCTGTGTCTAGACGAGGCCACAGGTATGGCTGTGCTGCTGGTTCAGAGTGACTGAGCAAACCACATCCTCAAGTCCTGGCGCTGCAGGAAACTGGAATAACACCAGCAATACGAAAATAGCGTGTGAAAAGCCCAGACCTCCCACCACTCTGGAGTCATTCCTTTCAGCCTTCACTCTGCTGTCCAAAACACTCACGTGAAATCTCTCCCCGGAGTCACTTTACGCTCCAGCGCGGAGAGCAATTAGTTTTAATGGCATTAAATGGATCTCCTCACGCAGGAGGTGCACTGCCGACTGTGTCAGACAGACCACCTGCCTCGCTCCCACCCTGCCGGCCCCGGTTCTTGGGCTGGCGGGGAGAGTGGCACTGGGTACCCTGTGGCAGCCACGTGGAGCTGTGGTAGGAGATCAGCCCAGGACATGACCCAGGGGCTGCAGCCAGAGCCGGGCAGGGCACGGGAACGGCAAGGACATTTAAAACTGCCCTTTGAAAAGGACATTGCAGTGCTGCAGCGTGTTCAGTGAAAGGCAACAAGGCTCCTGAAAGTTCTAGAAAACATGTTTGGTAAGGAACTTCCGAGGGAGCTGGGGGTGTTCAGCCTTGAGGGGGCTCAGGGCGGACCTCAGCTCGCTGCCAGGAGGGTGGAGAGGTGGGGGCTGGGTTCTTCTACCGGCACTGCAGTGACAGGACAAGAGGAAATGGCATTAAGCTGAGATTCAGATTAGATAGTGGAAAAAGTTTTTTCACTCTTCGGGTGGCCAGATACTGGAATGGGCTGCCCAAGGGGTGGTGGAGTCACCACCCTGGAGCTGTTTAAGAGGTGTCTGGATGTAGCGCTGGGCGATGTGGTTTAGTGCTTTAGGGGCTACAGTGGCAGTGCTGGGTAAACGGCTGGCCTGGGCGATCCTAAAGGTCTGTTGCAGCCCTGACGACGCCAGGATTCCATGACTCCCTGACTTACGGACCCGGGCGGACTCGCCCTCACCCAAAATGGCCGCCGCCGCTTCGCAGGCCGCGCGCTCGCGCGGGGTGAGGGCG
>VYXB01006785.1:700261-752168 GCA_013397135.1 Pachyramphus minor
TCCAGGGTACAGCCGTCCTTCCGGAGGTGCGGTAAAGCCGGGCTGCCGGTGATCGTGCTCTGCGTGTACGGGGGGCCGGGTGGACATGGGCAGGTGCCACGTTGGGAACCCCTGCCTTTGGGAGCAAAGCCCCCAGCACCTCCGACTGCACTTCCAGCAGGGTCTGCTAGCCTGGGAGGTGGCGGAAAAGGCGCGTGGAAAACCAGGAACTGCCTCCCTCTGAGGGCTCGTGTGTGTTTCAGGTGTCATCCTGCGCAGGTACCATCACCCCATGAACAAGCTAAATTGCAAACCCGTATTGTCCTTAACTCCCAGTCCCTGCGGCTTTCCCTGTCGGGCTCGTTTCTATTCCAGGCTGTGGAATAGAAACACCTAATGCTCCTGTTTACAGTTTATTCAAGAGAAGATGTGAAAGGGTTATAATGTGGGCAGTGCTCTTAACTCACACAGCAAATGGGGGTTCTTGCATAGTGTGGTTGTGTGAGTGATGTTTTACTTCTACATTCAAGAGCTGAGTTTTAGTCACACCTGGGCATAGATCTTTGCAGATGCTTTTGCCTGCTGTAGTTTCAGTAGCCAGAAAAAAGCTGGAAAACAGGGGTTGTGGTTCACCAGGCTGCTGTTGTCACCTGGCCGTGTGAAGGTGCTCGGTGTTTAATCCTGAGAATTGCTGGGCTCCTCGTGAGAGAAGGTTGTCTGGAGAGGGGGATGTGTGTTTGGAGCTCTCTGTCACAGAGCAGCACTCAGGGAGATCAGCTGTGAAATAACTCTGATGTTACAATATTCAATGTAGGAAGGACATGGAACTGTTGAAGCAATTCCAGAGGAGGCCCATGAAGTTGATAAGAGGTCTGGAGCACCTCCCCTATGGAGACAGGCTGAGAAAGCTGGGGCTGTTCAGGCTGGAGAAGAGAAGGTTGTGTGGAGACCTCACAGCACCTTCCAGTGTCTGAAGTGGCTACAGGGAAGCAGAGAGGGACGCTGTCAGGAACTGTAGTGATAGGACAAGGGGGAATGGGTATAAATTGAAAGATGGGAAATCTAAGTTGGAAATATAAAAGGAATTCTTCCCTATGAGGGTGGGGAGGCCCTGGCACAGGTAGCCCAGAGAAGCTGTGGCTGCCCCATCCCCAGAAGTGTTTAAGTCCAGGTTGGATGGGGCTTGGAGCAACCTGGGCTAGTGGAAGGTGTCCCTGCCCATGGCAGAGGGGGTTGGAACAAGATGATCTTCAAGGTCCCTTCCAATCCAAACCATTCTGTGATTCTGTTCCTGAACAGAACCCACATTCTGTGGGTGTTTCTGAAGTGAAATATGTCAATGTGTCTTTGGAGGAACGTGAGGCACCAGGTCAGACCAGATGCTTTAGGACTTTCAGGTGTCCTGGGTGAAATCTGAGAAATAATTGAAGTAGAACAAGCAAATGAGGCACAGTTGGGAAGAGCAGAGAATGCAGAGAAATGCCCTGGGCTGTGCCCAGGAGCAGCAGCTGGTGTTGTTGCACACAGGTGAGGAAGGTTAACCAGGGGGAGCCAGGGCAGAGCTTCCAGGTTCTGACTGAAGAGGAAACCCTTCTGTCCAGGGGCAGCAGGAATATTTTTGTGCCAAGAAGTTCACAAAAATTCTATTAAAGGAATTGGTGCTGAAAAGGTGCAGATCCATCCCTGACAAAATGCTTGGGAGTGGGCAGTTTTCCCCCTACTTTTCCCGAAAGCTCAGGTGCTGCTCTCTCCTGATTCCTGACACAGGTTTGCTGACTCCTGTGTGCAGATCAGTCCAGGGTCTCACCCACGGCCCGTGATCACAGCCTGATGACAGAGCATGTGCTTGGTCAGTGTTTTGCAAAAAAGCCTCTGCAATCAGCGTGTTTGTTTTACAGGTTTTGTATGCAAGGAAGCAGCACAAAAACCTGTGTCAGCCTCTTCCTGACAGGCTGTGGGAGGAAGGAAGGGTTGGCAGGCAGATGGAATATTTGTCAGATGGAGAGAAGGTAATCTGGGGGAAAAATGTGCTGCTGGAGGAGCTTACCTGGCTGTAGGTAACCTCCTGAAATCCTTCCTCCTTCTCTGGAAACCTCCTGGCTTGGAGAATTGAAGAATGGTGTTTTTAAGGCCAGGGGCTCCTTGTGCCCGGAGGTGGTGTCAGTCACAGTTCCTCACTGCTGACTGTGCTTAATCTGAATTAAGCACCTGCAGTGGGTGTCTGTGACTGGGAGCGCTGTGGATCCTGCTTTTGGTGGGTTCTCAGCTTGGCAGCCAGGTCAGGGAGCAGTTGTGGATGGTGCACTGTGTGTCAGAGCTGGTGGTGATGCTGGCACAGCTGCCAGCACAGTCCAAGGCCCAGAGCTGAGAGCTGCTCACCTGCTGATCTGAACCCTGCTGTGGACGTTTGGTTCCCTTTTCAAAATAAACATTGGTGATTTTATTCTTGTCCTTAAGCTGAAGGACAGGATACTGGCAGGAGGAGGTTCTTCATGGCTGTTTCGTGTGTTGCAGAAAATGCTCTGAAGGTGAACTGGACAGCGCCCGCCGGGACTGAATCTGTCTGAAAAAGGTTCTCCTTCCCCCAAAGGCCTGTTGGTGGTCAGGAGGGAACCTGTGCAAGGGATGGGCTCGGAGAACAGCGCCCTGAAGAGCTACACTCTGGAGGAGCCGCCGTTCACGCTGCCCACGGGACACACTGTTCACCCGGCCGTGCTCCAGGATGGCAGACGCGCCTCCGTGTTCGTGTACAAGCGGGAGAACGAAGATAAGGTTAATAAAGCTGCCAAGGTACTGGGGCCTGCCTGGGACAGACTTGTCACAGCTGTCCCTCCTTTTATTGGGAGGGTGGGAATTGGTGCACAAGGGTCAGACCGTGGGGAGGGAGGGCAGGAGAAGAGGTGGGAGCTGACTGTGGCTGTGCAGGAAGGCAGGAGGGGTTGGCAGCTATGGAGCTCGTTGTGTTCTGTGCAAAGTCAGCTGGGTGGGAAGGAATGGCCACACAGCAGTACCTGCCTGGCAGAGGGCAGGTACAGTGTTTTCTTCCTGCAGATGTCGGTCAGAGGGTCTTTCTTGGGTGGATCCACTCAAAATACTGTGTTCATTATGACTGAGACTTTCTTTTACTCTGTGTAAGACTTTTTCCTTCCAATAACTGAAGGCAACTGACAAGAAAGATGGATAAAAACTATTGACAAGTGTCTGTAGTGACAGGACAAGGGAATGGCAGAAGGCAGGGTTAGATTAGATACCAGCAAGAAATTCCTCCCTGTGAGGGTGGGGAGGCCCTGGCACAGGTTGCCCAGAGAAGCTGTAGCTGCCCCATCCCAGGAAGTGTTCAAGGCCAGGTTGGACAGAGCTTGGAGCAACCTGGGCTAGTGGAAGGTGTCCCTGCCCATGGCAGAGGGATGGAATGAGATGATCTTTAAGGTCCCTTCCAACCCAAGCCTTTCTATGACTATTTCATTGTATTGTAACAAGTTCTGCAGTGAGTGTGCTGGGTGCTTGGGGAGGAGCAGGGCTGGGCTGTCTGAATTCACTGAGAAAACATGGCTGAGAGTGCAGGACTGAGCTCTGCAGCCACAGGAGCTGCCCCAGGTGAGATCTAACACATGAATTTGTTTCTGGAAGCACCTGAAAACCTTGCGCCATCCTTGCCTTCTGCGCTTCCTCTCTTGCACTGTGGAAGCAAATGGGATCCACCTGGTTACGGAGCGGGTGAAGCCTCTGGAGCTGGTCCTGGAGACACTTTCTTCTGCCGAAATCTGTGCAGGGATCTATGATGTGCTGCTGGCACTCATCTTCCTCCATGACAGGGTAGGTACCCCTGGCAGCAGCCAGCAGGCTTTGGAGGGAGACAGATGAAATGGGACAGGAGAGCACTTGGGCTTGTGTGGGTGAGTCATTCCTGATTCCTCCCAAAAAGCAGACACATGCCCCACAGTTCTTTTAGGCTGAAACTGCTAAAATCATTGGCTGCTTTGTGGGAGGAAGGGTAGTTGAAAATGCTGTGGAGTTTGGAAGTAAGGAAGCAAGCAGTTCTCAGTTCAAGAATCTGCTTGCAGTGCTTCTTGCTTTAGGGCAATGGGATTGCTCAGCCTTGGCATTTGGTTACAGCTGTCACCCCATGTCAGAGATTGGTGTCACTGCTCCCCTGATTGGGCACTGTGTGTTTGTCCAGGACTGCAGTTAAATCCCAGCTCAGACTGTAGCTCTGGGGCTTTGTGTTCACAGTTGGAGAACTTCCCTGGATTTACAGTTGTGTTGCAGGGGCTGTGACAATCAGGTCTTTGTCTGCTCTGAAACCCTGGCTCTCCTGCCTGGCACCTGCTAGTCACCTACCAAATCCCAGAGGACCTTTGGAACTGTGCTTTTTGGCAGCTTTCCCTCGAACCCTCACAGCACCTACTTAGTGCTGGTTAAGATTTTACATCTCCATCTGTCCCCTGAGTCTGTTATTGTTTTTTTTCCCCTGTGTTCTAGGGAAACCTGACACATAACAATGTCTGTTTATCCTCTGTGTTTGTGAGTGAGGATGGGCACTGGAAGCTGGGAGGAATGGAAACAGTTTGTAACTTCAGTGAAGCCACCCCAGAGGTAAGAGCCAAGCCAAGTGCACCCTCGGATGCCCAGGAGAGGATTCCTGGCCTGTGGAAACTGGCTGTCTATGGATATGAAGGCCCAAGTCCTTCCATTTACCTGGATTTACTGTTAAGTGTGTTGGTTCACTTCCAGCTCTGTCCTGGATCTTTCCTCTAATGACACCATAACTATAAACTACAATGTCTACACAAATTAATTCCCCATTAGCCAAAAAGCAGATACTTTTCTAAGGGACACTGCTGACTGGAGAGTGAGAAATCTCTGCTCCTCTGGACTTACCTAAAAACAAATTAAAAAAACCCCCAACTTTAGTGTGAAGCTGGAAGATCCAGGTTGAAATTAATCAATAAGGACAATAATTTAAATGCCTCCTTAGCTTTTGGCTGCTGGCATCAGAACCATTCCTGGTTTATTCCTGCTGCCTGCTGTGCAGAGTCCCTGCTGCAGCCTGGCACTGTGTCACAGATGCACACTGCCTTTTCTCCCAGAGGATCTACAAACCCTTCACCATGAGTTGGCTGCTTCCTGTCAGCTCGGTGCTTCCCTCTTGGCAGAGCCAAGCTCAGCCTGCCCTGGGTGCCAGCAGAAGGGGCAGGGGCAGAGCTCCTCCCACCCCTGAGCCCTGGCCCGTGGGGACACCCTGCTCTGCTGCTTGGCACAGGTGAGGAGCTCATGTCCCTCTTCTTCTCCTTCCAGTTCCTCTGTCACATCAGGTCTGTACGAGACCAGTCCTGCATCCCGTGCGAGGAGATGGTGAGTAACAGTAACAGCACCTGCTGCAGGGGGGTCCTGCTGGCAACAAATCAAAGTGTGATGTTCAGGAAATATATTTCCATTCCTATGTTTTGTTTCCTTACGCCTAAATGGCATGGAAGTGGCTCTTGGATAATATCTGAGGTTTCCTTTTTCCCTTCTTCTGTCCCATCCCTGGTTTGGGAATGGTGTTGGGCACAGGGAATAATATTTTCCCAACACTTTGTTTTTGCAGCTTCAGTGCTTCGAAGTCACCAAAGCCTTGCAAAAATGGCAGAGTAGTTGCTGAGATTGCCCAGATCACTGCAGTCCCATGGCTGCAGAGCTCTTGTAACAGCCTTCTTTCCACCCATTAGTCACTTCCTACCCATTGAGAATCCTTGGAGTTGCTTATGCTGAAGGAGCTCTCTTTCACTCTCTAATTATCACCTGTTCCCATAGAAATGCTGAAAGCTGTTGCCTGCCAGCATCCACTGGGTAGTTGTTCCATTGTGATGTAGTTGCTCCTCTGGGTTATAAATTCCCCAGTGGAGGTTTTTTTAGCATAATATTCTACTTACAGGGTATGCTTTGGTGCTATAAAAAGAACTGCAGACTGTATATGGCAGGGGTTGGGAATAGACACTCTTGGAAATTACCAAGTACTTCATAAGTTCCTGCTTTCCTGCTTTTTTATTTTTTTTTTGTTTTATTTTCAGTGTGCAGATTTCAAAATCCTGCCCAGCAGCTACGGGCACGCGAGGGATGCCTATGCCTTTGGAACAACAGTTGAAAACCTCCTGACAGTCCTCAATGACCAGGGTGAGGAATGACAGCTGTTCATTTTGCTGTGGACAGGCCTCTGTGGCTTATTCCTTGTGTGTGCTGAGCCATTCACCTCCTGTGGCAGCTGGCAGGAGCACGGTGGCTTCAGTGGCCAATGTTGTTCCTTGTGTTTGCTGGGCTAAATGCAGACCTTGGCTTCTCCTGCATTCCCCTTTTCCCGCATTTGGGCGTGGTCAGGGGTGGCTGGAGGTCACCAGCCCGTGTGCCACAAGCATTCCCAAACCTCCTCCAGCTCTGCCCCACCAGCTGCCTCTCCAAGGGTCGTGGATGTGGCACGTGGGTCTCGTGTGCCACAGCTGAGCAGGGGCTGCCACCTTCCAGCAGAGACGGAGCAGGAAGCTTCTTGGGAGGACAGTAGCATCCCTTGGAGCCCCAGTGGCCATGCAGCTTAGGAAGAGAAATTGAAGTGCTATTTTTGCCTTCCTTTTGCAATTTTGCTATAAATTAGTGTGAAAAATAAGTTTTATGGAGGGTGGGGGACTCCTTAATGTATCTAGTTCGGTGTTGAGAGAGAAATCTAACTGTAGGTGCTCTGGATTTCAGTTTCAGCAGATATTCTCTCCAGCTTCCAGCAAACCTTGCACTGCACACTGCTAAACCCAGACCCAAAGTGTCGTCCAGCATTGTCCAGCTTATTGTCTCACGAGTTCTTCAGGTAAGGACAGGAACATGAGCCCTTTCTTGGTCTTGCCACTGCCTATTTCTGTCTTGCAGAGTGTTAGTTTGGTTAAAGTATGGGATGGAAGTGCAGATTTAATCCCTGTATTTAACAGGGTTCTGTGACAAAGAGATTCCTTAAATTAAGAAATTGTTCCCAGCCTTCCCAGTGAGGTGCTGAGCAGCAGCTTTCAGGTCTCACCTCCATGCTGGCATTCTTGATCCACCAGATCAAGAGCTCTGTGTAGTTCCCTCTGCTGAATGAACAGTGGGGATTTGCAGTCACTTCATTGTGGGTGGTTTAAGCATCACTTGACAGCCCGTGTCTTTGTGTTTAGGAATGATTTTCTGGAAGTTGTGAATTTTCTGAAGACCTTAACACTAAAGTCTGAGGAGGAAAAAACTGAATTTTTCAAGTAAGTGAATGAACTGTAATCTGGAAGCTTATTTCAGATATACTTTTGCCAAATGGACCTGGGGGGGACCTGGGAGGGCCTGTGCCCAGAGGTACTTCCTCAGCTGGTAGATTTTGATTGCTTTGGCAGAACATTGTTTGCTCTGTAACATTTTGGCTAGTCTGGGCAAAGTAACAATTGCATCAAAGAGGAAGCTCTTCACTTCCTCCTTTCCCAGTTCTTTGTGCATGGTTTGGTGTTGGGAGGAGTATGTGTCTGCCAGTGAGGGAGTTTGCAGTAAGACTTGTTGGATGACTTAATGCTGTGGTGCCAGCCCTGCCTGGGTGCAGCTGTAGTGGGTGTCTTGCCTGCAGTAGTGGAGCATCTTGCAGGAAATCCAGCTGTTCCCTAAGAAGTTTTCCCTAAGGGAAACTTCTCTGTAATCATGGCATTACCTGGGCCTGATAGGGGGAGAAGCTCTTTCCTTCTTTTTCCATATTAAAGAGTGCTGGTGCTGTTACAGAGCTATTTTCCTGCCTGTTTTATACTTCTGTGGCCACCATCACTTGTTTTTCGCTAGTTTGAGGCTTAAGTGGAAGAAGTAAGAGGAGAAAGGGGATCTCAGCAGGAGCATTCAGAACAGTTCCCACTATCTCTGTGTCAGCAGTGTTTGCTGAGGGAGGGAATGAGCACTTGGCTTCAAGACAGGGCAGTGCTGCCCCTTTATCAGGCAGAGGGGCCTTCACAGTGCACTTCTCTTCCTCTCCTCCAGGCCTAGAGAAAAGCAGTAACTGTTAATGATACCTTAAAAACAAAAATCCTACAAGGAGGAGCAGTTGCACAGAATTAAATTCTGTGGCATAAATAAATAAAGCCATTCCACGCTCTTCTGGCCACCTCTAAAATGGAAGTATTTTCAAAATGGGATTCCTTTGTGCAAGGGAATGGATCTCTGTCATGCAAGGGAAGCTCCCCTTGGATGGTGGGTAGAACAGCCTTTTCCAAAGCAGTAGGAAAATTCTTGTGATGCACCAGGCTGTGGGGTGACAGGAAAGCTCCCTGCTGCAGTTTTGACTGTAGCTCTTCATAGGAGATGCCAGCTCTGAGGCAGTTCAATGACCCAGCAGCTTCCTGTGCCAGCTGGATGTGCTTGTGCCAGCCTGTGATCCGGGTGTGGGGTTTGACAGGATGTAGCTCCAGCTCCTGGTCTCTGTTATCTTTGCCTGAAGCCCCAGGCAGGAGCAGAGCCTTGTCTGTGTAGGTCAGAGCACAGGCACAGGGAGGGGCTGCCCTGGGACACTGTCTCTAGGAGATGAGTCAGACACAAAAAGGGCAAAGTGTTATTAAGGGAATCAGGCATAAATGCGTGGAAAGCTGCCTTGATACTAATTGCTGTCTCCTGGAATGTAGATTCCTGCTGGACAGGGTGGCTGGCTTGTCAGAGGAGCTGATAGCATCACGGCTGGTGCCTCTCCTACTCAATCAGCTCGTGTTTGCAGAACCTGTAGCTGTCAAGAGTTTTCTTCCTCATCTGCTGGGCCCAAAGAAAGGTGACCTTTAAATACTTTGTCCTCACAATTATTACTGACAAGTTTGGAATGGATTCAGAGTGGTTGTTGCATTGAATCAAGGGAACGGTGGTGTTTCTTTAACCAGACCAAATACTGTAACATACAGAACTGGAAAGGACAGTTATCTGTGCTTCCTCGTTTGCAGTACTTTACACTGTTCTGCTGATGCTGGGAGGAGAATTAGGAAATGCCTGGGCTCCCTCCCAGGTTTATGTGTCACCCCACCCTGCCAACCCAGAGTCTCACTGCTTATCCCTCTTCTCACTTTTCCCTGCCTGCTCTTTTTCCTTCTGTCCCTGCACTCATTCACCTCTAAGGATGCTCAGTCTCCTCTCCTTTGCCCTGTGAGAGGTGTTCACTGTGTCTTGTCCCCAGCTATCTCTGTCCCTGCTCTTTGCCTCCCCTCTCTTAAAATTGCTTAAAAGTTATTTGAAGTCTTAAATAGCTACTGGTGTTTGAGCCAAGCAAAGCCTCTCTCAGGAGTGTTTGACCTTCTGTGTTCAGAGCCAGGGCCATGGAGCAAAGGACAGTGGCACTGTTGCCTCCCCTCCCTCCCATCTCTGACATTCCAGGCAGGCTGTGTAGGCAGCTGACACAGCCTCAGACCTGGCAGTGGGGCGACACTGTCACCCTCACCTGTGACGCTTTCTCAGTCAGGAGCTTTTGGGTGAGCTGTCTCTCCTTTTTGAAACAGCCTTTTCCCATCTCCACCTTTCTTCCCTAGAGCAAACTGGAGAGAGCCAGCCCAGCTGCCTCCTGTCACCAGCCTTGTTCCAGGCACACGTCATCCCTGTGCTGCTGAAGCTGTTTGAGGTTCATGAGGAGCACGTCCGGATGGTGCTGCTGTCCCACATCCACGCCTACGCCGAGCTGTTCTCCCGGGAGGAGTTGAAAAACATCATATTGCCACAGGTTAGGAACAGCAAACCAATAGGTGGTACATCCTAAGTGTGGGATTTCATAGAATCACAGGATGGTTTGGGTTGGAAGGGACCTTAAAAATC
Source organism: Pachyramphus minor (assembly GCA_013397135.1). Classification (NCBI taxonomy): domain Eukaryota; kingdom Metazoa; phylum Chordata; class Aves; order Passeriformes; family Tyrannidae; genus Pachyramphus; species Pachyramphus minor. Next base: position 710,048 of record VYXB01006785.1, read on the forward strand.
ATCTGGCCCAGCCCCGTCCAGGCACTGGGATCAGCCACCCTCTTTGGCTTGTAGCCTGAAGTAGAAGGCTCATTTTATGCTACAGTATAACATCCATCTCCTGAGAGCTGTGGGGGGGATCAGAAAGGAGATGTGCTACCCTGAAGGTGTAACATTTAAAGGGGAAGGCAGTGAACAAGCAGGATTTCTGTCCTTGGTAACATCTCTGTGTTGTCGATGCAGGTGTTGCTGGGCCTTCGAGACACCAGCGACTCCATCGTGGCCATAACGCTGCACAGCCTGGCAGTGCTCGTGTCCCTGCTCGGGCCCGACGTGGTTGTAGGTGGAGAAAGAACCAAGATTTTCAAAAGCTCTGCACCAAGTTTCATGAAAACTGCTGATCTCTCCCCAGAAGGTAAAAGACACTGTCAGAATGTCCTTGGGATTCTTGCCCGTTCTGTCCAAGCAGCGTAGGCAGAATTTCTTGGATGATGAATCCATTGCTGATGACAGGTTAATTGCAAAAAAAAAAAGCTGATTTGCAGCCAAAATTCAGTTTTAAGTTAGGTGTTATTTGTAGATACAGAACTGATATCAGAAGAAGGGTTCCATAAAAGTATTTTAAGTATAGGAAATATATGGGGGAAAATTGAAATCTCTGCTTCATTTAAGAATCCCTGTAATTAAGGGAGATACAGCGTTTGAGTGTGTGTTTGTCTATGGTGGAAAAACTATAGAGCCCTTCTCAAGGACTTATACAGACAGTTGTTTTAATATTCCCTTTGTCTTTCCTGTTTTTAAAAATGGTAAATCTCACCTTCTTCCCCGAATTTCTATTCATAGATTGGAAAAGGAATACGAACTTCCCTATTTTATCAGCTCTCTGGAGGCTTCTCAGCTAATCCAAGTGAAGACAGTAGCCCCTGCACCTGCTATAGATAACTTGGAACCAAGTGTACTAAGGGAAAGCTTTTCTGGATATTGAAACATTAAGGATATTTGTAACTGGAGGGAAGAATCAGCACTTGTGCTACTTTAGACATACAGATACCAAATGAAATGCATGACAGAGATCAATTTAAGTATAAATGTTTGCTTCCTGTTTGTGTGTGTACTGACAGCTACCACCCTTTATTAAAGTCTGTGGATGGCTCATTGCATTACTTTCTTTACATCATTTTAGTAGACTGCAGTAAATAAACCCCTGTGGATTGCATGTGGAAACCAGGTTTATTTTTCAGAATATATTTAAAATTAGACTTGATTTAACTACTGATTAACAACAAAGAACCCACCTTTGTCCTCAACAGTGGCTGGTGACCTGCAAAAAGCAGCACTAGAAGCTGAAAAAATGAGGCTTAATGAGCTGTGTGCTTAAGCCCCTCACAGGATGTGCCTTTTATCAAGGCCACTGTGGGGAGGGGGAGGTTCTGTTTGTTCCTTGCAGTGCTTTCCAGTGCCATGGCCACGTGTCTCTGGTGGCACTGGTAACCCCCAGCCTGGCAGGCACAGCTGGCTGGGAACACAGGTGAGCCCCGTGGGAGCAGGTGCAGTGCTGGCCCAAGCTGTGCTGCTCTGAGGTGGTGGCAACAGGGCCCCACACAGCCCAGGTGCCTCACCACCACTGCTGACCACACCCTGCAGCTCCCCAGAACAACTGCAGCTGGATGCTTGCCAAGCTGTCACTGAAACACATGCCTTGGGTAGCTCCAAAGCACGGCCTTGACTGCCCACCCCCCCCCTCACCTCAGGTGTGACAGGAGGGAGCCTTCAGGGTAGAGATTCTCATTCCTGGGAGCTGCTGTGCCTGTGCCCAGCTGTGGAGGAGGGTTGGTGTTTATGCTTGGAGTTGTCGTGACTGAGTGCAGTCAGTGCTTTTGTACGAGGCAGGTACCGGGGCATTTGTGATGCCATGCAGTGCATCAGTTGGCATTTTGGATCCAGCCAGGTGGCAGACAGGATTTTTAAAGCATCTGCTCTGATCAGAATCACTTTGTTCATTGTGTATTTCTTGAAAGAACATGTCAGTAAAAACTGACCATGTACAGTTGCCATAACTTTGTACTGGCAAGAGTTGCAGGCAGCAGGAACAGAGGAGTATTGTGTTTTCCATGGATCAGGAGGTGCAGCTGTCAGATTGCTGTGCCAGGCTTCAGTGTAAATAAGAACATTCCAATGCTGGGGGCAGTTTCAGCTAAGACTGACAACACACCTTGTGGACTTGTGTCCTTTCTTTTCTTTTCTCCTGACAGATTCCCCCAGTCATGTTGTGAGCAATCAGAGAAATCAAACCTCCCGGCCCTTGAAGAGCAGTTCCAGCTTGTTCCCTATCTCTGGAAATGTACCTGTCAAGAAGCTTTCTGGGCAACAAGACAATCCCCTGGCTTTAAAGACAGGTAAAACCTAGTCTTAGTGCTTCCTTCTTGGAAATCAAGTGTTCCAGAAATGAAGTGTTGCTTGGAAAATGTTTGTACTGATGTGAAAGATTCAGTGAACTGCAGAAGGCAGCAGTGATGGAAGGAGAGTGTGACCCTTGACATCCTAGGGAATAGCTGTCTGGGAAGCAGATACACAGATTGGCTGTGTGGCCTGGAGTCTTTGTTTCATTGTGGCAGGTTCTGTGCTTTCACCCCTCTCACAGCTCGGCAGATACCCTGGATTTACAGGTCAGCTCAGTCTGACAGTCAGAGCTAACTCTGTTTCCTTCCATGGCCTCATCTCAGTCACTCAGCTCATCAGCTGTCAGTGTATTGCCCCAGGGCTTGGAGGTGAATCCCTCCTTTACAAGCAGGAAGGTGTCTGAGCTTTCCTTCCAACCAGTTACTGGCTGGTTCCCATGCCAGGTGCTGCCTGTGATGTCAAGCAGCTTTAGGCACAACTCTATTTCTGCACTTGCTCTCTTGAAATGAGGATGTAACATCTTTGTCTTCCACAGGTCAGCAAGGCACTCAGCCCTCCCTGAATGGAATTCCTGGAAGCATGAATACACTGAATAGCAGGAGCTCTCTGACTACCTCTGAAAAGCCAGCAGAGGAGTGGCCAGACTGGAGTGAGCCAGAGGAGACAGACACTGAGAAAACTGTGAACATTCAAATTCAGCCCCGAGAGCTGCAGGGCAGTGTGGAACCCTATTTTGGTGATCATGATGTAGATGAGAAGCCCTGGGATGACTTTGAGCCCAGGAGCCCCAGTCCTAAACTGCCCTCAGGGAACTGCCTCACTGTGACACAAGCTGATGCCGTTGGAAGGCCGAGGCCTCTGCCAGGTACCCATCAACTGAGCAAGGAATTCAAAAGCCTCAGACTGAGTCCCCCCACAAAGTCCTGCCCTGGGAACAGCTGGAGCAATGACAAGTGGGACCACAAGGACCAACTGGAACAAACTGTGCTGCCAAAACCAACCTTTCAGGAAAGGTTGAAGTCTTCATCAGAGAATGGCCTGGGAGAAGAGTTCACGATCAAAGTGAAGAGGAAACCCGTGCAAGACCCTGAGCTGGACTGGTTTGCTGACATGATCCCAGACATTAAACCTTCTGCTGCTGTCCTGATTTTACCTGAGGCCAGCACAGAAGCAGCTGATCCCACTCCCTTGGGTGGCATCTCCAGCACAGATGGTGCCTCCCAGAACGTGCTGTTTTCATCCAAATTTGCAGCAGCTGACGTGATTGAGGTAAGAGGCTCCAGGCAGGGGGTGTCAGTGACTGACCCTTGAGAGGATCCCAAAGCACACAGAGCTGTAGCACCAGCCAGCCCCTTCGTGGGGTGGTGGACACCTGAGCAGGGAGTGGGGGCACAGGCCCAACAGATGAGTCCTTCCCTGTGAGTACAGGATGCTGAGCTCTGCCTTAGCAGGCACCAGGGAATTCAGTGGGCCATTCATACAGCAGCAGGAGGGCTGTGTTAAGTAAGAGTGAGGGCATGGACTCAATTTGTACACTACTAAAAGTACTGACTAAGGAGTTTTAACTCCAGCTTTTGCTCTGTGTTGCTGTATCCTGGGTGCAGGAATCCTACACTTTGTTAGGGAGGATGTTCCCAAGGCTGGATCCTGGCTGCTGAATAGGCATGGTCCCAGCACCAGCAGAAGGGGCTTTCAAGCACACAGGGTGCTCAGGACTTACTGTTGCTTTTGGTTCTTCCAGGAAAACCTAAAAGCATTGTCAATTAAAAACCAGGAAAGCAGAACCTCTGGACTCCAGAGTAAAATCTTTTGGGTGCTCTATTTTCATGAAAGAATAGCTGAAACATTTCTCTATTTCAGAGAATCAGTGGGGTTATAATTTTTTTAAGAAATCAGGTAAATCCCTGTAGTCCCTTCCTGGAGACTCCAGAGGCTGCTGCTGTTTCCTAGCAGGGGAGGCAACACTCCCAACAGTGCCAGCTGACTGTGTGCCCTTCGTTAGGGGACAGGAGTTGGCTTCAGTTGTTTTTCTCCTTCAGCCTCAGGAGAGGTACCCAGGGGTAGCAGGAGGAGAGCAGCCTGGGATGTAAACTGAAGTTGTTTACAACACTTGAAAATGGCACAATGTCCTGTGACTGAAGCACTGTCATAATCTCAGCCACAGTCTGGGGGGCAGGGAGGAAAGTCACTCACTAGTGCAGTCAGTGCTGTGTCAGTGGGGGGGTGAGATCAAACTTACAGTGTTAGAACACAGCAGGAAAATGGCTGTTTCCTAGGGGGAAAGAAATAATCTAATTTATAGCATTCTTTTTTAATGGAAAGTGGTTTTGGTACAAACAATTCTTGCTTTAATTTTAGGGAAAACTGTAAGACTCTCCCTCTTAAGTTTGTTTTTGTCCTTAAGGAGTTTCCTGTTGTAGTTTAAAGTTCTTTAAGTCCAAAAACTGCAACTACTGGCACTTTATTTTTGGCATTTAGGTATTGTGGATGAATGCTCTGCCATCCCAAGCCACACAGGCTCCTGCCTGGCTCCTGGGGCTGTGCTAAGCACACAAGTACAGCCCACCTGCCTTAATGTGTGATAATTGTATGTGATTCTAGGCTGAAGCTACGGGCTGGGGCGAAGAAGAGGAGTTGAACTGGGAAGATGATACAAACTGGTAACGGGATGGAAAGAGACAAAGGCAATTTGTGGTGTGTTGGACCCCGTGCGAGGAGTCGCTGCTTCCCCAGTACAGTGGATAAGTACCTCAGTGCTGCTTTTGCCAGAAGGCAGGCACTGGCTGCACAGCCAGCGAGATCCCGGGGGACCTGAGCTCCTGCCGTGGCTGCTCCTTCCCGGTCTGTGCCAAAACCTGCAGGGGTGAGGCCTGCACTCAAGCAATATGCCCAGCTGTGGTGCGTGCCACTGCTCCCGGAGACAGGAACAGCGGGATGGTGGTGAAGGGTGGGATGGGGCTGACGTGCTGCTGGAGGACAAGAGTGGTGTAAGAGATTGTTCCAGAACTCATCCCTGCCCTGACAAACTGCTGACAATAAATGAAAGTCACACTGAGTTCCTTGGTTAATGTGCCTTTTTCCTTCGTTTTTTTTCTCCCTCCCAGTCCCCATCCCACCCCAAAAAAGTAAAGCCCTTAGAAATGGCTCCTTTTAAACTTTTTAGCTAAGAGATGATTTTAAGATGAATGTACAATTTACTCAACTTATTTATTTCTGTTTATGTAGTTCTGTCAGTGGATGGCACAAGTGATGCCAAGAACCATGCAGTGAATGGCCATGAACTGCTAAAACGCCGTGTTCCTTCTGCTCTTAACTGTGACCAATAAAGATTGTTTTTAAAAGATGACCCTAGCCTGGAGTGGAACCAGCAGCAGAGGTATGTTCAGAGAACAGTGTAGAGCCTTAAGCTGTTATTCTTGAGTGTATTTTAAAATTAAGATAAAAACACCTACTGCCTGCTCACATGTAGGTGACAGGAACAAAGTAACTGTTACTTTTACAACAGACCCTTAGTATTCAGAATACAGTATCATGGAATGTTCATCTCCACACAGTAGAAAACCAGACAATATACAAACAAATATACAAAACTGGCAGTGTACAAACTGACAGCTCAGATGTGCAGTAGTGTCCATTAAAATACATCAACTCCTTCCAGCCACTTACTGTGAAACACAGGCCGACATCTCACCCCTCAGTCCATTTTGGCACAGGTACAGTGCAGACAGTGTTTTCTTCTCCAGCACTCGTGGTACAAAGGCACCTCTTCCCTCCCTGCAGGGAGCTGAGCCCCGAGGAGCCCTCACCGTGTGCTGTCCCTGAGGGTGGCAATGGCTGCGTGCAGGGCCTCCAGCTTCCCTGCCAGCCAGGCTGGGGGGGACCCTTTCTGGAGCAGCAGCTTCACAGCCTCCACTGCCCCCTCCATCGAGCCCACTGCCGACTTGTACTGCTCCTCAGAGGGGGGGTGACAGGCTCTTTTGGCCAGGGGCTGCAGATTTCAGTAAACATGAAACATCATTTTAGTGCTCTGTGTGAGTGATCAGTCCTCACCCAAGTGCAAGAAAACCCTTAGACAGAACAGAGCTGCAAGATGCCCTCGTCCTGTGAGAGTTCTTGCTGCCTGACAGGCACTACAGACATGAAGGTTGTATTAAGGGCCAGGAGTGCTTGTCACCTTTTTTCTTAGAACATGGAGGGCAGCAAAGCCATCTTGAACCTCTTCAGAGACCTCCCAGAACTGACAGAAATCGACAGTAGGGCCCGGGTAGTTTAAAGAAGCACACGTACCTCTCCTGTTGACTCCAGTTCTCTGTTCCCCTGCAAAACTTGTGCACTCCAGGTAATCCTCTCTTGCTTTGTGCGTTCTGCTCGTGCTTCTCTGGTCTCCTCTACCTGCCTTGTCTTGGGAGAAAACCACAGGAGAGGTGACTAAACCAAGGCACCATTACCAACCTTAATAGGCTTAATTTATGTGCCAGAACAAAAGGGAGGGAAGGAGGGAGACATTTAAACGTGCAGCTCAAAGAGAGCATTTCTCACACACTTTTCTGATCAGGAGATTAAAGTTACCTACAGCTCTGGTTTAGCATTACTGGCAGTTATCAGTTCTTTTGCAAATTATCTGCTTGTCAAAAGCTGTTCATCAGAGAGCCCTGCCTTAGGTTACAGCACAACAGCCACTCCCTTCCACAGTGTCTGTTTTGCAGAAAAAAACACCTACCCTGAAGAGGATTTCTTCTAATATGCAAAAAGGACTAAGATGTTTCATACGTGTTCATTTAGATTTCAGAAACTCATCCAATAGAAATGAGGAAGGAAATCATACCAACCAAATGATGAATGCCCTGTGTGCAATTTAGTAAGTTTTTTGTTTAAGGAGGAAAAAAGCAAAGCATTTAAATCAAAGTTGGGAAGTACTGAAAGAGCACTGTGCACAGGAATGGCAGTTGTTAATTCTGCTAATTTAAGTAGAAAAGTTCAACCAGATCCCAGTGACCACAACTTGTTTTAAACTTATCTTTAATTGCCATGCAGATGATGCAGGTACAGACTGTTTACTGCTTGTAACAGGTGTACAGTATCAACTGAGAAACCAGTAAAGTGGTTCAGCAACTTACATACCTTAGCCAGAAAATTAACAACTTTGTTCTTAGCTTCTTCAGAATCGAGGCACCGCGGAACAACATCTTCGTGGCTTGTTTCCTGCCAGAAATGTCAGTGGTTGATCAGTACACTGGTGCTGACAAGGGAATGGACAAAGCAAAAAATCTTTCTATGACAGTCCCTGCCCTCTTGCAACCAACCTAAGCAACCAGTGCTTAATCTTCCTTCACTTGAAATCACTGCCAACTGCACTAGCTCCCATTACTTTTGATGTGCAATAGCACCTGTAACACTAAGACCCAAATTACACAGCAGCAAATATTTAAGACAGGAGAATTTTTGTACAGTAAAAGTTAAGAGAGCCAAAGATGTGCACCCAGAGTTGTGCTCTGCTCACCTCTGCAAAACGTGTGAACGCCTCCAACGCGTGCTGGTGAATCAGCCAGGTCTGGTCAGCCAGCAGGGAGGCAAACAGACATGACAGCTGGGGCACAACTTGCCTCTGCAAGAGGAACAAGCACCCCTCAGTTCCAAAGAGTTAGTTGTGCTTATCTTACCATCGTGATTTATTACTGAAGAATTGCTCTAAGGTCAAGGGACGGGTTTGGGAAATGCAAGAGTGCTACTGCCTTGTCTGGCAAAAAAACACTGTGAGGGAGGTGACATGTTCTTTCTTCCTAGAGGTTTAAATGTCAGTCTGGTGAGAATCAAAAACAGTGAATCAAGCATCTTACATGCACTCAGCAGGTCTTCATGAAAAATAAACCTGCCATAGACCATTAATAAGTCTCCAAGATGATGATATCCTCGCACTCCCCTATGGATTTGATGAAGTGTATATTTAAATAAAAGGTGTATCTTTTCATCAAAAGACTGAAGATGATTTCACTAACACCACAGTTACATTTACCTGCGCTTCCTGTGGTATAAACACCTTCCCCATGGAAGACAGAAAATCCGCCATCGCGAGACGAACGTGATCCGGGGGATCCAGCTGGAAAACAGAAGACTGCAGCGCAAATACCTGTGGAAAACAAACCCCAGTGAAGCTCCAACAGACTGCAGGTTAAAATGGTGATGTCTCATCTTTACATCCAAAGACACTGAGAAAACTGGGCTCAAACCAAAAGGCGGAGTGCTGCACCTCAAATAAAACTGGGTAGGATAAAGCTGCAGTTTAGAAAGGAATGAGCAGGCTCCACGCAGCATATCCACATATCTTAATATCTTACAGAGTAACTGGAGATTTTCAAAAGCAGTGTTAACCAAAATGTCATATGCTTGGTTTAAAACCCAGGAAGGTCATCAAGCAAGAAATAAAACTAGAAACCTTCATGTGTTAAAAGGCAGCCAGACCATGAAATAACTCTTTTAAGATTTCAGCAAATCATGGAGAACTTGGTTTGCATGAAGTAAATTACTCATAAGAAGGTGTTTAGGGCTTTGTTGATTTTTTTTTACCTGAGTAATCAGTTGAGCATCTAATGCTTGGATGAAAAATTCCAAAAGGTGAAGTAATAGACACAGTGTCTGCTGGAGACATGGCTCATCTGAGACCTTCAAGAGATCACAACATTGCATTTTAACTTACGGAATAACTACTTAAGAAAGAATTTCTAGTTACAGTAGCATTCTAAAATTCTTAGTCTGACTTCACAAATGTGAAACACTGCATTGTAAACAGAAGAAAACAGTACAGTACTCATATCAATACTTCTAGGGAGTCATATTTTACAAGACCCTTTTCTTTGATTTTTATTAACAATATTTCTTAGCCCTCATCTCCTTCCACCACTCACTAAAATAAGCAGCTAAAGGTTATCTGAACTATTTCTTTTCACTTCTCAGTTGCCACATGTCTGCATGAGCTGAGGTTGGAAGAGACCTGTGAAGGGACACATTGTTGGCTCCTCTTCTCACTCTCAAACTTCCTTTTTTAATCAGAAGTATGAGCCATGGCAGCCCTGTTTTCTTTTCTTTAGGCAGCTGCAGCCATGAACAGGTAACACGGTTGCAAGGGCACTGCCTGATCCTCTCAGATCTGGGAGGGGGGTGTGGGTTTCCATGTGCCAGGCTGGGCACTAATCAAACCACCGTGAGTTTTGTTCACATTCCAATGAATATTTAACAGACTGAATTCATAACTGGTGTGAGTCAGAATGAGGAATTTCAGATTTCTCCTTGAGCGAGTGAAGCTGACACTGAGGAACAGATGGAGTCACAAGGAGCCACGTATGTAACATTCAGGAAAAGTCAAACTCAGCTTCCCAGAGCACAGACCTGCCCAAAACATAAACCAGCTGAGAGCAGATGGGCAGCACAGTTACACTGTGCTTTACAGAAACAGTCCAATCCAAGTAAAACAAATTAGTAACAACAATGTGATGAAACAGCACTGGCCTCTGAAAGACATCACGTTTTCTCCACTGGAGCAGCAAATTCTCTTACCTGCTTAGCCTGGAGAAAAGTCCAGAACTGACTGAGCACTCCCAAGACAGATGCCTTAAGTTCTGCCTCCAGAGTGTCATCAGCACAACTGCAGGCAGCCAGCAGGACAGAAAGGGCAGTGTTCTAGGAGGAAAAAATGTATAAGGCAGACCAAAAGAGCCTACACGTAAAACAACCCAAAACCCCAGGCTCATGTTAAACATCTAAAGTGATACAAGATGGCAAGAAGCCCAGTGTGCTGTGTCAGCTGTACAGCACAGCTAATCCACCAGCCCACCAGCCAAAAAAGCTTCCAAAGCAAGGAAACCATGCGTTACTCCTGCGAGGCCCACACGTGCTCCAGTGATTTGCTGCACTGGCAGGAGGAATCTGGCAGTGGACACTTCACGTGGAAGCCTCTGCTCTCTCACACTCCCCTGCCAAGGAGACCAGTGAGCATCTTTCAGATTTGACACTGCGTAAAACCACCTAGGACGTTAAAACCTCAAAAGTAATTGTATCCTAAGATCCAGCATAAATCAGAAATTCTAAACAAAAATACATGTGCTCGCCCAGAGTGTAAACAACTAGAATAACCTGGGAACCACAAGAGCTCCACTGCCACAGTAGAGGGTCCCAAGGTGCTGTGTGCTAGAAGAAAATGTTAACAGGAAGAGTTCTTGCTCACGCCTATGCCAGTTAGGCATGGAAAAAACACACTGAAAAACTGAGGTGACAGCAACAGAAACTTATAGTTTGGCAACCCAGAGCTCCCACACTGTTACAAAGAGAAGCAAATCTCCTTTACCACAGGTCGGAGCTCTCCCAGGGCGCGCCTGCTGTGGAGCCATCGCCGGCACTGCGCGAGCCCGGCCACGCACAGCTGACCTGCCACGTGCTTCCTGAGGTCGGGATTCAGGGCCCTGAGGGACGTGTGCTGCCACACAGCCAAGTTCTCCACCTCCTCTGGACAAAACTTCTGAGCGAATTCTACCTGGAAACAAAAGGTAACAGAAACTAAGTAGGCCGGAAGACAACTCGATAACCTCTCAGAAAGCTGAGAAACCACTGCTGCTTTGCTTTAGATATATTACATGAAAATAAAAAAAGTGTAAAACCTTTCATTTAAATAAAATTCAACTTTTTATATAAACAAGTTGCAGAACTGCCACCTCCCTTGTCACAGCTACAATAACAAGGAGAGTGAGCGAGCGAGTGATCTTGTCACTTCTGAAGAACTGAAAGAGGATATTTTAACACAGGGCACTAGTTCAAATCTCTGCCAGTACTGACAGAAGATGCTGGTGCTGTACTTGCCTGATGATCTGGAGCCATCATGAACAGCAGACGCCTCAGCAGGACACCCAGGGCAGAGACCTGGTAACAGTCATTGGGCCAAGCCTTTAGCTGCATTAGCATAAAAGGGTAATGCATCCAATTAAATTAAGGAAAAAAAAATCACCTCTAAGCAAATGAATTCTATACAGAACATTCTGAGAGTTGCTATGTGGGATCATGGCAGAAATACCAGGCATTATGTTTTATATTTTTACTGTACTGCTTTTGCTAATTATTAACCCAACTCGAAGAACTGAAACAATCTCAAATTGGATTTTAAAAAAAAAGAAAAATATTCCTGTCTTTGGTCATTTAGAAAGTTTGTCAGTATAACTTGGGATTAAAACTGGTGCCAAGCTGCAAATACACAGTGGTTCTTACCAAATGGGCAATCACATGAACGTGGTGAGCACACAGTTCAGCTGTCCCATACCTGGAACATGAGAGACCGAAGCTTGTGAGCCTGTATTTCCTAGTCTTTTACAGAATATATACTGTAAACCTTGTCTGAGAAATGGCCATTTCCTCTAACATATTTCAGCTTGACTGGCAGACCCAATTTACTCAAGACAACCATTCCAAAAAACAATTATTAAATAATAGAGAAAGCATATTCCCCTTACTTGCATGAATGAAAAAATGGCTAAGCCATTTCTGCTCCTAATTTTCAAAATGTGCTCTAAATCTGAAAATAATCCCATTCTGGGAAAATTTTGTCTTAAAAAAAAAAAAAAAAAAATCTCTCAAGGAATTATGTACAACAGGATGAACTGGATCTGTGGAAAACCTGCTTGACCTGTAATAAGAGCATCTTACCGGGCAAGGAAGCACCACGAGTCCATTGCCAGCAGAGATGTGATCATGCTAGAGCCCAGCACTGCATCCAGCAGGGCATATTCCTGAGGAGAAAATGTACATATGTACATTCATGCAGAAACTAATTGCAGGCCTGCTAGTATTTTTCCTTCACTAATTAGTACAAAACCCAGGAAGAGTTTCAAGCTTATCCCATTTTAAATGTTTGAAATGTTTGTACTCCATATTCAGCTACACCATCAAGTGAGCAGCTACACCTGTGGATTTGCACATTTTGAATGCACATGTGCATTCACCTCAATGGCCTGAGGGTCCCTCACTTGGAGCCATTTCATCATGTCCATCCCTTCTTTGCAAGGCAACTCTTACCAAAAAAATATTTAATTTTAAGCAATGTATTGCCAATTTTCTTTCCAGCTTTATTGGGAACTTACTGAAAACCAAATAAATAATTTTCCTCTTTTATGAACACAAATCTTACCTGAAAGAGGAACACAGCATTCAGAAACAAACAAACAAACCAACCCCTAAAATAGAGCTGTAATTTTTTGTGACAGCTCCTAACTTTATCAAGGTTTACTTTTATCTGGAGGTACTTCTGTCTATGTGCAGTAAAAAGTGAAAAACTTTGAAAACATTATATAACATTAATCAAAGCTCAGAGTACTCCTCTTACATAGAAAATGTTGCTCATTACCTTTTTATGGTATGTTTTGAGCTGGAATCCCAACAATATGATCTATTCTAAACTTAATACAGACTAATAAAAACAGGTGAAGTTCATACAATTTGAATACTGCACAAAAGAAAGCAAAAACCAATCTTACCAGCTGAGGGAAGTGTGATGGGAGCGTGGAAGCGATGAAGGAGCACAGGTGGACACAGACATAGTGATAGAGGGTGATGGGAACTGCTGGCTGTCCAGTACTGATCACCTCTGGCAAACAGACAGGGAGAGAAAGCTCACCAGGACACTGCTGGAAACTGAAGAAGAGAGCTGAAAACAAAGACAGGCTGAAAGGGGAAAAGAAAAAAATAAAAGAGAAACAGTTGGGTTACAGAGATGTAAATCCAAACTCCTGCAAGAAACATCTGTACTATAAAATCTTTGTACTACAAAAATCTTTGACAAAGGAACAATGGCAATAACTTCAGTGGGTTTATGCTAAATTTATGTTTCTGACTGCCTTCCTCTTTTACAAATCCAGCTGGTTATTTGATGGTTCAGGCATAAAAGTCTGAGATTTTAACTCAGTGAAGCATCAACAAATTCAAAACTTCTCTCTCTTCTTATCCTGGAAGTACTCTAAATACCATTCCTTTCCTGGAAAAACAATGACATCTCTGGCTCTGTATCCTTCCCTCTTGAGGCACTGACCATCAGATCCTGTTTGTCTTGGGAGAAGGAGGTAAATCCATAGAGTCTCACAAATTTTACTACTCAGTTGCACAGGGAACTCCAGCAGCTGAGCCTCCCTGTTTGCCTGCATGGAACGACTGCTGTGGGGAAGAACTACAACAAAAACCTCTTTAGTACCTTTTTCCTGTGTTCCAGAGAGTCTGCACTTCTTCAGGCTGAGAGGACAGCTTGTCCATGATGGTAACTAGGAGGAGACACTGGGGCAGCTGCTGCTCAGGAGGGAGACCTGCAGAAGTTTGGTTTTAAACTGTGATGCAAGTTGCCCTGGTGAATACATCACATGTGTAAACTGGCTTTTAAACAAGTGTAGAGGCAAACTGATGAACTATCTCGGCTATCCCAGAATTATGACTTGTTGGTCTGGGTAGGAATCAGGGAGGAGGGAGTGTTGAAACAAAAAGGTGGTAATTTTTCAGTGTGAAGGCATTCTGCTTTCCATAGAAAATACTTAATTTAGTTAAAAATGGCTGTCTTCCCCCACCAACAGAACAGCAGAAAAATTTCACCTTACTTTGAAAGTTTGTGACAGAAGAGGATTGAAATTATGCAAAAGAGCAGAACTGACAGGATTTCTGTTAACCAGACTAATACTGAACTTATTGTGAGTCTTTTGGAAAAGATGAATTCAGCAACAACAGCAATAACTATTATGTGTTGTTAAATTCATCCAAGTCAGCATGGAACTGCCCATATCACAGTGCTTACACAGTAACTACAGACAAGCAAACAGGTACAGAATATTGTGGTCCAGAAAGTCAAAATATCAGTCCCAATCCCTTGCAGATGTTTACACAGTACCACAGCACTGGTAGCTGCATTTTCAACCCACCTAACTTTTCACTTAGCACCTGCTCCATGAAAGGACTAAAGGGAAGAAGCTGGTTGATGAGAGGATCCAGAGCCACGAGAAAAACCCGGGATATTTCCTCTTGATGAACTTCCAAGATCTCTGGAGCATAGAGACTGGGAGGAAATTTGCTGAGGGAAAAAAAAAAGAAGTTAAATATTCTCAGTAGCATTTTCAGTAATATTCCTTTTTTCCAGAAGAACTACAAAGAATTTTATTATTTCCTTGTTCCTGTGAAATAAAAGGCTGCAACTCTGCAGTCAGCTTTTGAACTTAGCATCCCAATCCAACATTTTACGGAACATTGAAAGAAAACCTTACAAGATCACACACAATGCATGTAAAATACATAACTTCTATCAGAAGAAACATATAAAACCACAAAAGCCAAGTAAAAAAGCAAAGCCAATAAAATACCTTTATACACAATTTGACAGTTATAAATGTGACACCACTGATTGAACACATGACACTAAAAGTGTACTACAATTTCTTTGAAGAGAGAAAACCTTGGGCAATAAAAGAAAAAAAGAACCAAGAGAAGAATAACTCAATAGAGATCATGAAATGAAAACCTTCCACTCTTACAGTTTATAAAGTGACTGTAAAAATGCTGCCTCGCTACTCGAAAATCCTGTCCAGTTTCCCTGAGTGAATAAAAGTTTACAACCTTGTACTTGGGAAAGATCTACAAATAAAGTTAAAAGAGGAAACTCATAAAAAAATATCCCCCCCATCTTTCAGTGAAACACTCAGAGAACTCAGGTGCACATCTCACCACAGAACGTGGTTTGAATTCCAAAAGAATGGCTGAAATCAGCCCTTGGACTTCAGAGGGCAAACTATGATTAGTAGAAAGCCCACGTTCCCCTGTTCTTCCCCACCACTGCAGCAAATAGAACAAAACCTTTGAAAGAAGAGTGATAAAACCACTTGCAGACCGTTGTTTTATGAGCAAAACATTAAAAGAGCATTTGCTTCCAGGAGAACTGGAGTCCTCTTGTGAGATTTCACAGGATTATTAACACACAGTAAAGCTATGAAAAATTTCAGGATACTGTTTCTGATCACCTCCTTCTCCAGGATGAATGTTTCCATACTTTGTCTTAAAGCAGAAACAATCTGTCACATGTCACTACTGACACCTGCATTTAGTGTTGGATTTTTTCTTTCTGCATGTTCTACACATAAATTGTTAAGAAACGTTGACATAAGTATTTTCAACAAAGTGAATGGTTTGTCAATATGGGACGTGCACAGCACTGATCAAGAATGGGGTTAGGGTAACTACATCCCACGAAAATGCCTGATTTATTAAAAAATATTTTAGTTTTCTATCCATGAATAAAAAGATGACAACAGCTTCAGAACAAGAACTGTATTTCTGTATCTCAAAATATTTTAAGAATGCAGCAAAGAGATGTTATTAAGATACTATCAATGATCAATTATTTGTACTTCACATACCTGTATATCTGAAGAAAGAGCTGATGTAACTGAGAACAGGAGTCAGAGAAGTAAGCAAGAAATTCCTGCAAAAGCCATTAATTTTGAATGGTGCTTTCAATATAAAAATACATCATTAATTACACTTTTTGTTCTTCTATACTGGTGTGTAAAGTACTAAACTGCAAAAATTGTTCAACTTCTAACAATCCACAGCACACAGCAAGAGAAATGCAAACAATAAAGTAACAACAATAAACAACAGTATCCATTTCTTCTTATTAATGCCACATCCAATTCAGTGGTTCAAAAAGCCAACAATTCTGGAAACTTGGCCACTCTGGCCATAAAATGGACATATCCTACCAACTCCACTGTGATATTGCATGAAACAGTTTATTATGCTTGTTTTTCTGGGAAATCCCTGCTTAGGCTTGGGAGTGTATAAAGGTGGAAGAACTACAAGCAGGTTACTGGATGTTAATTATGGATGTTAATTATACTGCCCATATGGGATAGGCATAAATTGTTAAGATATTATGCAGTACAAAATTATTCCATCTGCAGAGCAGAGGCTTGAATTTAATACTAACAGAGACTTCAAGGACAGAACCTACCTTGGTGTAGTGTACAAGGGAATTAGCAAAGAACCTGCACAGTTTGACTGTCTTCTGGAACAGCCTTAAGTCAGTGCCCTCCTGTGCAAAAGAAGCAGTTCTAAAAGTTAATATACAGAGGAATACAATAAAAAAGGAAGTTAGATTGCTAACAATGTTCAAAACCTATTTCACATTTGATTCTCTATGGACTCTGCAGCTAAGGGGGAAAAACTTTAAAAATATTCCTTATGCCTCAACATTTTTAGAGCAGCAGGTTATCTTTTGATTCACCTTGGGATACTGTCAGTTCAGGAAATAAATTCTCACAGAGCATGGTGAAAACCTAATTGTCTCACAAAACATCCTCAATCTAAATAAAGTGATGGGCCTCACTTTGATGTGGTTTCAAAGGAATAAGGTATTCTGCCTGCCACATGAAATAAAGAAAACTGGAAAAACCAAACCCAGACTACTCCAAGCAGCAATAGAGCACAAGGAATTTATCCTCAAGTTCACTGTCAGCTTTGGGAGCTTTTTAACTCACCTGTATCTCTGACACCTTCATTTGCTCAGCCAGTTGCAAACAGGAGTCAAAGGACTCGAGAGTGTCTTTGCACAGCCCACCCAGGATGTCGCTGTGTTTCAGGTGGCACTGCAGCAGGGAGTGATGCTTCAGGCTTTGCCTGCAAGGTGGGAATATAATGGGGTGTTTAGTGGTCAGAAGTGATGGTGAAGTGAGTTCTTACAAATCTAAATAACTTATTTAGGCTTTTGTACGACACTGATTGGTGCAATATCTGTGTACACAGAAAACAGAAACCCAGAGAGAACAATCCTCTCCACAGCCACGACTGAAACAGAGGACAGGCAGGATGAAAGCACAAGACAGTCAATCAAGCTAAAAATGTCTACAGAAATGCAGGTGAGACCTCTTAATATTATTTATTCAGACAACAGTGGTGCAAATTTTCTTCTGCATTGCAATACAAAAAGTCAAGTTCCTATTACTTTTCACACCCATTTCTACCTACTTTCACTGGCAGTGCTTTTATACCACTCCTAGGTAGATTTCTAAATAGGATTTCTAAGTTTACTTCCCAAACAGCTGAATTGAATTCCCTAATTTCAATTTTATTTGGAACTCTGAACACAAAGCAATTGAAACCTTCATTATTTAAAATTACAGTCCAGTGACATACTTGATGATGAACTTCCATGTATTGGCATGAAGAGCATGGTCCATGTTGGAAATGACAGAGCATATCTCCAGCACAGTGTGGATCACTAAGGAAACAACAAGAGTTAAATCAGATTTATCAGATTTAAGAGTTAAATCAGCAATCCCAAGCACTAGGAGAATACCAGCAACTGACACTGAATTGGGAAAATGGCTCAGCTTTTAGGTGCTGCCCCTTTCCTACAAACCTACACAACATGCCCCATCCCACAGAGGAAGTTTCAGGAAAACAACAGAAATATTTCAAGCTTTGAAATTCTTCTTTTTGAAGGGCTGGGCAGGAACTGAGCACATTTAGAAACCTGTTTTAAGAATTCAAACATACTCTATAGAAAAAAAATGACTAAGCAAGACTGAAAAAGGGTTAAATCCACATTTACTTGACACTATGTCTGTGATGTTTTCTTCAGTGGATGCAGAGCCCACGGAAATCATATCAACTAGTTCCATCAGCTGCTTCTGAAGGGAGTAAGTTTCCTTGAACACAGCTTGTAGGAGGTCAGAAATCAAATGCAGGTGCTCACAGTACACTGATTCACTATCCTGCAGAAAATGGGAAACAAGAGGTTTAAAAAGAAGTTCAGGAATCACAGCCTGATTTTTCACATGCTAAAAACACCAAGAGCTTTGTCACGTATTTCCCAGGAAAAAAAAGAGCAAGGCACAGATGTACCTACTTTAACTCAATATACAACCAGAGGTGCAGTTTCTGCTCCCACCCCTGATCACTAAATATAAAATGTCAGTCACATAGAGCCTCACTGACAACTAAGGAGGTCTGCCTGCCTCTAGTGAATTTAGGGGGTTCTGGATAGGCCTGAATTTAATATCATATGATAAACGTCCATGGATGAACCTAAGATCATATTTTACAACACAGCACAATGGTAGCAACAAAGGAAGTAGCATTCCAAATATTTCCCAACACTTTAAAATCAGAATTGTTAGATAAAGGTGTGGCACCTGAGTTTTAGTCCTGACATGGAAAACTGAGGTAAAAAGAGAAAGATGGACTGAAAGTGAAAATGAAAGGCAGCCAAAAAGCTACCATGATAACCTGGTTTCATTTTCACTGCTTAGGGGGAATTCCTGTTGCATCTGAAAGTCCAAATCTGAAATTGAGAGATTTCAGCTCCTTGTAGCCAGCATAAAGATGCCAACCTCAATTTTCAATCCACTCTGGAACTTGGATAAAAATAAGGTAAGACACACCATGTTGGTATCCACTGACAGTGCTGAAAATCCTGCAGCCATTAGGAGTGCACTGATCTCACAGAGTACTCCATTCATGAGCAAAATGTTCAGGGAACACTGGTGCAAAATATGGAAATAGCACAGTCTGAGCCTCTCACCACCAAGTCATATTTGCTGGGCACACAGCTGAAAAATCACCTCTGTACTTGTGCAACAAGTAAACTATTTAACAGTTAAATTTAAATTAAAAGAATTCGACAACAATATTATTTCCAAATAGGACCTTCTTACAAAGTGGGTGCTTCCTAAACCCCAAGGAGCATAAGGGTGTTTCTCCTCCCAGCAGAGACCTACCCTGCAGTGTGTAAAGGTGTTCTTTATGACACAGAGCACGGAGGCCGGGAGGGAGCGGACGCTCTCCAGGGGCACACACTCCTGCACGGAGCACACGGAGCGCACGCAGCCCCTCAGGGTTTCCAGCAGTTGCACCACAGTCTTCGAGCAAGAATAAACAACAGCAATCAATGGGTTTCACTCCTGCAACAACCTCCAAAGCATCTTTTCCCTGCTGGATTGCACCTAGGGTTTATATGGTGCTTAAAGGTCGCTATTTGCATGAGTAAGTGGTTTGTTAAAAAGGAATGAAGCTCCGTAAAATAACACTGAGCAATTCCGTGTGTACAGTGAAAACTTCATATTTCTTTGACTACTGTGCTCAGTTTCCAAAAATTTTAAAACTGAGATCAAGTTTAATTAAGTTTAAAAATTAAGTGACTGTATAAAGAAGTCTCAGGTTGACTCTTTAAATACAGTGAATCACGTGCCATTTGTGTTTGTAACTTCAGCAAAATTTGAGATGATTTTTTAAATTATGATTAGCATCACATGATAGATGCAATCAAATTGTTCACTTCAGCTACAAAGGAAGATAAATTACATTTTAACCACCAGTAGCCGGCAAAAATATTCTGAAAACCCCTAAACAGTTTAGGTAAAAGTAAAGAATGATGTAAACATTGCTTTGACAGCTTGTGTGATAGGACTTGCCTGCAGCAGATTCCTTACAGTACTGCATAACTCCGTGCTGTGGCTGGTTAATCCCTTGGCCTCGCTGGATAACTCATACATCAGGCTATCAAAGAACTGTAAAGTCTGTCAGAAGGAAGCAAAACTTTTAAACATTTTATTTATAAAGGCACACATGCAAATAGCAGCACTGCTCTGTATCTGCTTGCTTCCTTGGTATGGAAGCACAGGCTACAGAGAGAACTCCCAGGAGAAATTAAGGCTTTCCAGCATTTCAGTCATAAAGCACGATGTACCAAGAAGCACAACCTGTATGGTTTTCTTAAATTATAGACATAAGCTACAGTAGCTGTTACTTTTTCTGAAGTATGTTAGGAAATAAACTTCCCAGCTAATATATACCTCTTTCTACCAAAGATTTTTTTAACTTAGTTAAAACCCTGTAATTTTAAAAGGATTTTTGTTTTGTCTCAGAAAAATTGTTTATGTGTTAAGAATGATCATTAACGTTTTGAATACAATTAAAAAAAAAGGTCTATGATCTACAAACAACATTAATTTGGGCTTTAGTTTTGCTCCTTGGACATTTGATGAGTGTTACTGTTCTGACTGCAAAGATAGTGAGGTGCTTCCAGGCACCTACAAGATAAACAGCCACAGTAAACCTTGTTCAGGATATGCCTGTTATGACACATTTTTCTTGTAATCTCCAAAATTTGTTACTTGACATAAAACAAGAGAAATGGAAATCAAGTGGCCATTTCTACTGGCTTCTTAGAATGGACAAGCTGAGGCCTAAAACTTAGATCAGTAATAGGCACTGCTTTACTTCACTTAAAATGCAACCACTCAAGAATTTTAGTAAAACTACAGCAAAAAAATCTCCATTGTTTCATCAAAAAAGAGAACATATGTTAGGCCAGTACGGTCTATGAGTTTATTCACTATATTAATTCACAAGTTTCACAACATTTATTCATGATATAAAAGTGTTGGGCTCTTCAGTGTACACATCCTGAGAAGCTACCTCATGTAAAAATTCTCCAGCTTAGACATTTTATAAAAAGGCCAATCTTCTGAAAAAGAAATAAGTCCCAAATCTCTTGCTGAATATAGAAAGAATATTGTATATTTAATTCTCTCCCTACTGTAAAGAATGAGAACAATCACAGAAGCAATCCAATACAAAACTGTGAAAACTCTTAAAGGGAAAAATTTTAATTTTGAGTTTTGTATCCTATACAATAATTATATTGTGCAACCTCAAAAAAGAATCACTGCATTCTAAGCAGTTTTTAGCACTGACAACTCCACAGTTAATTGAAGCTGTCCTACCTTAGGCAATACTTTTGAGAAAAAAGTTTGTTCCAAATCTTCAAGGTTGATATGGGGCAAAAACATTTCAGTCAGGATTCTCAAAACACCTGCAAAGAAAAGCATTTAAACATTATTACAGAAAAAACAATGTGTGATTAGGAGAACTACGCAGCAACCTACCAGAGGAGACACAGAACTGCATCAAGCAAAAACAGATCAGCTACTTGACTCTGAATTAGGCAACATAACATTTGCCTTATTTGAAATGAAAACACACATGCATCATCTGAAAAATCAAGTAACAGCAAGAGCCCCAACATCAACAAAACTATCAAGAAGAGCATCACACTTGACTCAACTTAATTGAAGGCTGAGCACAACTGTTTGCCTACAGATCTGGTACTTTCCACAATCCAAACTACAAATAGCTGCACATTTAATGTGCTGGTTGGCACTAATATGCAACTTAACCATGAATTTTAGCAAGACTCCTAAACAGTTGCAAATGAGCCTCATTTTCTTTTCACCATTAGCTATTACAAGAGCTTTGTCACCTGTGAGATAACAGCCAAAAAAGACAATAAAACACAAGATAAAATGCACCCTTTTTCAATGTATTTCAAAATCAGAAGTAACACGAAGGGAAAAGCAGCCTGACATGCAGAGCTTCTTTCTGGGCTTTTATAAAGCTTACTCAACATGCCATTTGTGGAACATGCAAGGTCCAGCAGATTGCTGAAGACTCTGAAAGTTACTAGTTGTAGCTTAAGTGTTTTTAAGCAGTGCAGAGTTTATAAGGCAATTGCAATACAATGATCTGCAGGAAGAGGAACTTCTTAGGCACTACTTACGGATATGCTCAGTCCAATCTTCACACTCTTGATACATTGAGTAAAAACGTTAAAGAAAATCAAACTTGTTCTGCTGTAAAGGTTATCTTTAAAGCATCTGCAGAAGTCACTGTGATTTCTCACCCTGTCTCATGTTCATATAGAGGGGATGCAGGCTGATATAGCTGAGTCCCCATATGATCAGAAAAGTGTTTCTAAAATGTATTAGAAAGTAAGTCTTGAGGGTTTTTTTTTCTTTTTGTTTTTTTTTTTGGGGGGGAGCCGGGGGAGAAGAGGGAATGGTTAATTAATTATTAATAGCGTAGATAAACCACACGCTATTTTCTACCACCAATCTTTTATTTCAGGGAAGGGCTGTTTGCAGCGCAACCCCCGGCACACAGCTTTTTCTATCCCGTGTCAGCCCCTCGCGAGGTCCCACCGCTTTCCCTCCCACAGGTTTACTCGCCCGAAGCGCGGGAGCCCGAAGGATGAAGGATGAGAACGTTCCCACAGCCCCGCCGGGAAGGATATGAGGAGCCGGGGCAGGACGGCGGGCAGCTCCCGGCGGCAGAGCTCCCAGTCCCAGCCGCCCAGCTCCCGCAGGAGCGGCTCGGGGTCCGTCTGGGACATGGTGGGCGCGCTCCCCTCAGGAACGGGCACGGCGGGAAAGTTCCCCCGCCATCCCAGGAGCCTCCGCGCGCCCCGCGTCAGGAAGCGGAAGCGGCAGCGGCTCCGCGTGGGAGAAGCGGAGGGTGATCCCTTCCGGCTCCCGCGGGTCGGTACCAGCACCGGGAAGGGAAAACCGGGGCGGGGGACGCGGCCTGCTGGATCAGCCGGGCTCCGGGGAAGGGCAGCGGGGCCGCCCCGCGCGGGGGGTTTGCGCTGCCTGAGGTGCTGAGGCTGCAGTGTGGGTTTTACCGGAGTTACCAGCTCTGCTCAGTCTGTGACTTTGTCACTTCCTTGCCTGTATTTGTATTATGTGGCCAGATATTGTCCCCGTAACGCTGTGTTTTCTTAAATTTAAATGGTTGGGGGGTGGAGGTAATCACAGAATTATATTGGGGTTGGAAGGAAGATCATCCAGTCCAAACCCCTTGCCAAGGCAGGGTCACCCGGAGCAGGGGACACAGCAACGTGTCCAGGTGGGTTGGAACGTCTCCAGAGAGGGAGGCTCCACTGCCTCCCTGGGCAGCCTTTTAATGAAAATCAGGATGCTACAATTAGACTGTGCTGATATGATATGTAAAACTATTTACTCTATTTCCAGCCATAATTCACCTGACTATTGGCAAAACATCTGCTACTCTACCTGCAAAAGTACAAAGTACTCTCTCCCACAGCAGTACTGACATAAAAATATCCTCTATCAAAACAAAAGTCAGAAGAAAAAAAGATCACCTTTATATCAACCTTGCTCTTAAATGAGTGTTTCTGGCAGTAATAAATTAAGCTGACATTTTGAAACTGTTATTCCCAAAAATGGATTTTCAATTTAATTTTGCTATTGATGAAGATGAGAACAGTGAAGCAGACACTCACTTCTTACTGCTGGGCTCTCCAAAACACAAGCAGGAGCCCATGGAAGAGAGCAGGAAAACTGTTGATGCTGGAGCAGATTCCAGCCCAAGGCCAGGTGCTGCAAAGCACCAGGATGAGGCACCACAGACAAAGCACTGCATGAAAGCTGCCAAGGAGCACATTATACCTGGAGATCTCAACAAAGTATTGGAAAACAAAGTAATGGAAACAGCATTGGACCTGTATCATGTAAAGGTGTCTGTACTGGAAACATCATGTCTGGGTGATGCTGACAGCGAAGGCATCGTGTCCAAAAGTGTCTCTTCTCACTCTGATCTCATCCCAGGAGTCTATGAGGGAGGACTGAAAATCTGGGAATGCACCTTTGATCTCATGGACTACTTTTCTGAGGCCGAAATCCAGTTTACCAACAAGACTGTATTGGATCTTGGCTGTGGCGCTGGATTGCTGGGAATAGTTGCCTTAAAGGGTAAAGCTGAAAGAGTCCATTTTCAGGACTACAACAGCACAGTGATTGAGGAAATAACCTTGCCTAACGTAGTGGCCAACTGTGTAAATGAAGGCACCACTGGAAAGGACAGAAAAGCCGGCAAACCTCCTGCCAAAAGGCCCAAGAAAGCAGAGAGCTCACCTGATGTGCTCAGCAAATGCAGGTTTTTTTCTGGAGAGTGGTCTGAAGTCAGCCAGCTCCTGTTAAGCAGCAACAAACCCTTTTTAAAGTATGATATAATTCTCACATCCGAGACCATCTATAATCCTAATTATTACAGTGCTTTACATGATACGCTGGCTCAGCTCTTGCATAAAAATGGCTGTGTGTATTTGGCAAGCAAAGTGCATTATTTTGGGGTTGGTGGTGGGATCTACCTCTTTCAGAAATTTATTGAAGAGAGAAATGTGTTTAGAACCAATATAATTAAAACCATTGATCAGGGACTGCAGCGATGCATTATGGAAATGGCCTTTAAAGATTCCAGTTAAAATTCAACCACTAGTCCTTAAAAAATAACTTGAAAATGTTATAATCCTCCTGTCTCTTTGCTTTTTCCTCTGTTATTCTGGTTGAGAAATTAAGGATGATGGTTATTGAAATATTTGATAAATTCTGTCTGATTAGAAAAGGACTTTTCTGACACTGATTTTGCATAGAAAAATGGAGTTCTGCTACTTTGCCACCAGAGGGGGATGTGATTGTATTTATCACTTGTGTTCTACCCTGATCTCAGAAATGCTGGTAATGTTTCCTTGTGTAATGCACACGACTTACTCCGGCCTTTGAAAAACTGTACCAGAGAATATTTACTACTGTGGGCTGTGAATATTCACATTCAGATTGACATAAGAAAATGTCAGCAGGTATTTGGGAAAAGTGATGCTGGTTTAGAATTGAATAAAAAACATCTGTTTCAGAAGCTGACTTGAAAGTCTTGGCACAAGAGAAGCTCCTTACAACAACCAGCCAATAAACCCACAGGTGGAACACTGGAGGATGCAGAACTGAGCTTTAGGTGACAGCTGGGAAAGGAGACAAAGTGCTGTAATAGCACAGTTTAATTAAACTGATGCACTTTTTTTTAAAAAAAGGTTTTTTCAGAAATTAACTGCCACATTTTGAAAACTTGCTGGGGTTCTACTGAACACCCACACCTCTTTCATCTCTTCAGCAGTTTGGCAGGACAGAAAGCATTCAGAAAAGCCTGTGTTCAAGGCATTCCTGGTTCCTAGGCTGAAGATAGTGATGGTGCTGAAGAAACTGCCTTACCAAAAATGCAAACAAACCCAAAGAAGTAAAAAACCTTGGTCCTGAGCGCTGGGTGTCACCAGCAATTAAAAAAAAGTCAATTGCGTGTTTTGTCTTAACCAAAACCAGACAAAAAGCCATTACACAGCTCTAACATGTAGATCATGCACTGCTTCTCATCATGCACTGTTTTATTTGGGAGACCTTGCAGAAATATAAAAACAGAGACAGGAAAAAAAAAAAAGGACAGTCAACCAGTGCAGTAAACTGGATGCAGGGACAGTCAGTGTAGGGGAGAAGAGACAACAGTCTGAGGGGATGGAAAAACTTATTACAGCAGCAACCTAAATCACTTTAATTATTGCATAAAAGTTCCCATCAGTGAAGAACATCAGCCTCAAGATTCCTATTTTGACCCTGCCACTATTAAGACAGTCATAGAGGATTTCCTGTACTTTACAGAAGAACCTTAACTGCAGTTGTTTCAGACTATTTTAAAGTGGTTCTTTCAAAACTACTGAATGTGGCCTTTCATACAATAGGAGAAGGAGGAAAAACACAGTCAGTTGTACCATCACTGTCACTGTGCTTTGGAATTTTTCTGCATTGACTCTGAAACTTTTTGACAACAGATAACTGCTGACTACAGACTAAGGAACAAAAGTTTTAGTTTTGGCAGATCAAGAAGTTACTGCTAACAGCTGGAAACAAACTGATTTACCAATTACCATTTTCAAACCTCAGTTTTGACAAAGACAAATCATGGTTTGCACACAGGGACTGAAGAGGTTGTTCTACACCTGCTACGTCTGGTGCTCTGTCAGAGAACCAGACCTGAAATAATAACAAATGTTGACCACTATGACAAAGAATATGGTTAAAAACAATCTCAACTCTTTTTTGATGAATAAAGGAAGAAGGTACTTACAATCTTCTACTATAATGTTTCTTCTTGATAATATCCCATGATCAAACTTGCTGTCTTAGATTTAAATACTACACTTTTACTCAGTATCTTGCTCAAACGTAGCCGTGTTTTTGTGCAAATACAGCATCAGATGTTTTAGGACTTCAGCAGAAGACTGCTAGAGCCATAATCTCAGTGACTGCACACCTGCAAAACAGGTAACCCCACACAGTATAATTAAGTTCCCATTTCAGAATTACAGATGGGAAATAATGTTTTTCCTCGGGTGAAATCAGCAAAATTAGCATTGGGATTTCCGTAATTCCAAATGAGTTCTGGTCTTAAAATTCAGTAGATACATGCTGAGAAGAAGCAGGATTCAACACTTAGTTCTGTAGGCTGGTTGTTCTGTTGGTGTTTCAACATAAAATACCAGCTTTTTCTCCCCTCATCCCATCCCCTCACATTTTGAACAAGCCATTACAATAAGAAATCCGGTTTAAATTAGGTCTTTCCCGTAAGTGTTGTGGAGAGAAAGATTAAAATCACTCATTAAATGCCTCAGGAAACTAAATTAAAAAGCTTGTTTATGTTAACAGGTACTATTCTTAATTGATGACTTCCCTTTAAAGACTATTTGCTAGTTTTGGGAAATGAGGCTATTTAAAAACCAGGTTTGTATACTGGCAATTACAGTTATTTTACTAGAGCTTAGGGGTGGAAAAAAACCCCATGAGAATGGAAGTGGGAAGTGCCCAATTCACAGATTACTGACCTGTATGCTATTCTTGGTTATGAGGCACACAGACATTTAACCATGTTCTGAAATCAAAATCTGAAGTCAAGTCAAGCCTGCAATCATTGTGGCATTTGAAGCGGTGCAGCACCAGGTTCAAGAGATCCTGCTCCAAGGTGATTCTTGGGATGGAGATACCTGGAACTCTTCTAAGGAGGAATGGACTGAAAGGTTTGAGGATATGGACTGGAAATTCCTCTCTGCTCAACCAAAACAAAGCCACAGAAAGGTGACATGAGATGGGTAACTAGTGTAACAAGGCAGTAACAGCAGGATTTTATTTGTGATAGAAACTGGACTAAAGCCTCTCAAATTTCTTAGTTTTTACTGTAAAAGTCACATGCACATTGAAAAGAAAAAGCTACTCTACACCACCAGATGCTGGTGGATAAGTGCAGTAGGAGCCACAGCAAAGGGAAGAACTAGAATTTATACACAAATACTTCTTGAAGACTGCAAGTCAACAATGTATTCCCTTGAAATCCACAAACAAAGTAAAGGAAGACTGGCAGGAAACAAAAAAAGTGAAATTTGTAGCAAGTCATTTCACAACAAATTAAGAGCAACATCCTGCCACAACAGGAAGCAGGTAAGTTAATTCACACACTGTCGAGGTGTACTGGGTTTGCCAGGAGGTGGTTATAACAATTATTGCCAGGGGGAAAAAAAAATTTAAAAAAAAGCATGATTCTCACAGGGAATAAAAGTGATACAGGGGAATCAGAAGGAAAGGAGCATTGGCAGAATTCGACGTTGCCATCAGTCTGCTATAGGGAAGGATCTTACAGGAACACTAAAAATGTTGATCATTGCTTTTATGGAACACAAGTACTGGATTTTCAAAACCATGGAGTAAAATCAAAGATTTAGATCATTGGTGAAGAACCGTAACAGCCAACCCCACCACCCACACCAATTTTTATAAATGTGAATAAGATGAAAAGCCTACAAAGTAATAGAAAATAAAGGAAACTGGAAAAAAAACCAAAAAACTTGTGGTCAAAAGCCCAGAGAACAGGTTTGGTCCTGTGGTGTTTTAAGCTGTTGGCAAAATCCTGATATATCCTACAATATATCAGTGAGACAGGACTGGATGAAAACAAACTGGAGGTCAGATGATGTGGAAGTGTTTAATTAGCCAGCACATCAAAAGGAGAGGAAAAAGGCTTAGAACTACATATTCCACACAAAGGACTGAAAAATAAGGTATCTCTGGGGATTACTGACAGTATTATAAATTACAGCAGAGTCCAGTTACTCCAGATTTATGCCTACATACATAGACACATTGAACTTTTATTTATAATCAAAGTACAGCTCACAGTTACCAGTTTTGAACTGCTGATTGTGTTCACAGTTTATTTCTTGTCATCTGACCATGTGATTTCATAGTCTGTATACACTTTCTTCAGTATCTCTACAGTCACTGAATGATCTGCTTTTCCATAGCCCTGCAAGACAGAACAAATGATTATTGGACACATACAGTAAGTCTTGAGAACCATCCAGTACTTGTCTACACAAGTCACAGTTGTGATTTGATACTTCAAGTTGTTCACATACAAATCAAATGCAGGTTCTAAAAGAATTATTCTTGCATTATCATATTTTTCTGTTGTCCTCTCCAGCTCCCCCTCTCCCCCCTAATTCAAGTTCTAGAATAAATGAGATGGGGTCAAGCAATCTCAAGTGAGAGGATGCATTTTTCACATTATTTCCCCTTTGGAAAGCTTGTTTTAAAAGGGTTCCAAACCCCTCAGCCACCATATTTACTGAATGTCCTTTTAAACCACAGGGGTTGCATTGACCCACTTTAATGTATGGGCACACAAACATCTGATTTGGCTCAGCTGAAGGAAAAGGGAATAAGCCACCACATGTGCAAACATTTGAGTACTCTTCTAAGCCACTAAAGAAACCAGTCTTCATGTTTTATTTATTTGCAATCTTGCCCCAGCTCATAATGGCTTAGTTTTAAGTATCTGTACCCTTATGCCGCTGCAACTCCAAACTAAGGCAAGGTCAGATGACTCACGTGATTTTTAACCCTCATTTAAATCACTGCTCAGTGTTACTTCCACTGAAATTTAAAACAGTTGTGGTAGAAGTTGCCTTTCCATTATTGTCTTACATGACTGAACGTGTTATCTTGATTTCTTATAAGAGAACTGCAATTTTTTCCCTGTGAAAAAGCCTTTACTGCACAACAGTGCAGTGTACTGATTAAAACCTGTGATTTACAGGTTGCTTTCTTTTTCCAGTAATATTTCACACAGCACTTAACTTAGAAAACTGGAAAAAAAAATAGCTCAAGACTGCATTATCATACAAAACATGTACTCTTATTCATGACTGACTCAGCCCCAAGAGGAACAGCTTAAATAAACTGCATTTAAACTGCACAGGTTAAAATTGATGTGTTATAAAATTCACACTTCTAAGAAATACGAAATAATGTAGTCATGCTAGTTGTAAAGCAAAAGCTACAGATCACTCTTACATTGGTAGCCACTTTAAAGACCCCATCCAGGCTTGCAAATAGCAACACAACATTACTTCAAAAGAAGTCAATGACTATTTCTCTGATTTCCATAAAGCACCAGGCTAGTTCTGTTTTAGAATCTGACAACAAACTTCCAAGTCAAGAGAAGCACTAAGCCAATGTAATTAATATATTAACTTCTGACCTGCAACTGAGGTCATCTGGCCCTCCAGATCTCTGCCTGACAGAAGCCCTCACGGCAATAAAACTCTGCTTTTACATCATGCTCCCTGTAAGCATCAAGGTACGAGAAGCAGAGAAACAAAGTATTTTGCACAGACAACAAAAACAAGAGTTGACCACTCCCTTTAACACTGGTTTGGCAGCTGAGTAATAGAGGTATGAAGTCTCACCTAAAACCACAGTTGTGGTGAGGACTTAAACTTACAAGGCTTTAACAGAATAAGCACTGCCTTTCCACCCCACACAAATCCTAAAGAGGTTTTTTTTGCCTTATGATTCCAGGTGGTAAGAGTCATCTTGGAAGAAAAGCATCACTAACAAACACTTGATACATTCAAGGCCCAACCTTCATGTCTCATCTAAGGTAAGCAAATTTGAAGTAGCCATCACTTACTATACAAAATTCAAGGAACTTAAGAGAATTATTTTCTTGTCTAAATTAAAAGCCTAGAATCTTTACTCACAGTTATTACTACAGAAGCAGCTATGCTTCATCACTGAGCAACACCAGAAGCAGACTACAGCATTTCCCTATATTAGAGAAATCCTGACCACTAATTGAGTCTTTCCTAAAGAAACTGAACTTACATGGAAATGTAAGAAGCAACAAAAATGCTATTTTTATTCCACAAAACACCTTACTACATCTTCACCTACTAAAAATTCACACCTGAACTGGGTGTGCTCTTCTCACCCCACACATAAACAGAATAACAGTTTAGCTGGTCACTACCAACCAACAGTTTTGTTGGCAAATAAAGATCACACAATCACTGGATCAAGTCCCTGTAGCTACAAATGGGCCATTCCTGCTCTAGCAGCAAGACAGAAAGACTGAATCATAGGATGTCTGCTTTCATTTTTGGTCTTGATTATAACTTCACCTAATGCTGAGTAATAACCAACTTTATCTTTTTGGTCTCCCACACTAAAACTATTGTTTTTCTAACCTATCTCACAAGTGTGCCAGGTGGGTTTTCCAGTTAATGTTTATGCGGTGACAAAAACTGCCAAAAGCAACCATACTATAAAACTCCCAGAATATCAGAGACAAAAGGATTTAAATGAATAAGCGATGCACCTACTGTAGAGAGCCCAAATACCCTGATTTTCTTGTCTTTGCTATTATGATCAATTTTCCCTCCTCCAAGGCACTTGCACTCATATCCCAGCTTTTCCATCTCAGGATTCACTTTTTCAAATATATGATCTGCACAAGAAGAATGGTGAGAGCCATTAGAATACGCACTAGGCATCAAGTACTCTATTTTCCACGCATTTTCCTCCAGCTTTTGCCACCTACAAGAGGGATATTTCTCTTCACAGGCACAGAAAAGCTGTAGTTAAGTTTCATTATTTTAGGGTTTTTACATAGCGCATCTCGTTCTCCTAAACCGGGTTTGGGAATGGCACCTGACAGAGAGATGGGCCCAGTTTTCATGTCACACGAGGGATACAGAAAGGGGGAAACAGGGACTTCTGAGCTGCTCAGGACGGCGGCTCCCGCTCCGCCTCAGCCCCGCCGGGGACGGTGACGGGGGCCCCGCTGCCCGCCCGGCCCCTCACGCCGCGGGCTGTCACGCACTGTGGAACTCGGCCGCCCTGGTGCCGCGGACGATGTCCCGCTGCTCTCCGCCGCCCGGGCGCTGCAGGCGCACCAGGATGTACTTGAAGGTGCCCTCAGGGTCGATCTCCACATCCCGCACGGCCGCCATGGTGGTGCCGGGGCGGGGCGGGCGTCATGGCGGCGGGAGGGGCGGCGGGCTGGGAGGGGCTCCGGGAGGCCCTGAGAGTGGCCGTCCATCAAATAACGGAGTGGCGCCGCTGTAAGGCAGCAGATCTACAGATCGCTTTTGCCTTAGTGATCACTTTGAGGACCTTACACTGTCCCAGTTGCTCCAAGCCCCCTCCAACCCAGCCTTGAGCATTCCAGGGATGGGGCATCCCGCGACTTCTCTGGGCAACCTGTGCCNGTCCCGGGTTGCTCCAAGCCCCCTCCAACCCAGCCTTGAGCATTCCAGGGATGGGGCATCCCGCGACTTCTCTGGGCAACCTGTGCCAGGGCCTCACCACCCTCACAGGGAGGAGTTTCTTCCCAATATTTAATCTGCATCTACCCTCTTTCAGTTTAAAACCGTTCCCCTTGTCACCACTTAGCTCTGAGACTAAAACAAAAATGTTTACCGAATAAAAAAAAATTATTTCCATACAATTATTTCTATGCTAAGCATAGTCTTGTATTATGAATTATCACACTTTAAAGAATAGGAGCTACTTTAAAAAAACTTTCAAAATATCTCTGCAAGTGAGTTTCAACATAACTACACTTTTAAGTACTATATTGTAGGTCACTTCTAACTGAACTATTTTATTCTTTGCATGTATACAAGTAGCAAATTATGGTTGACGTGGATTTCTTCACCTGTAATAGTTTTAAAATCTAAAACTAGTACTTGAATGCAGACAGTATACTATATAAATTAAGGTAGAATTAATTAAAAGCATCAGTGAAATAGAGGAAGAGTATGTCTCATCTAAATACACATTTAGAGACGCTATGAAGATAAATATAAATTTGGGGTTAGATTTTGAGACTTACTACTTTACAACTAGAGTTGTTTACTAAACTACTGTATTGACCATAACAATCCCTAATAAAAATTTCCAGTATTTTGTTGTTTCAGAGACTGTTGTTAGTTACCTTGTCTGTGCACAGAGTAGCAGCACCACTGTGAGGAAAATGAAAAGAGCCCCAGGAAGCTAAATCCTTGTTTGCTAAATTTTAGGGGATGAAGAGGTGTGAAGGGCTTTAAGTAGAAATCAACCCTCCTGTCTCAGCTGCTTGGGGTTTCCAAGATAGGGAAAGTGATACAACCTGTGCCTGGGTGAGGTCCTGTTTAGGATTATATGTCTTAGGGAGCTGAGGTGGCTGTTCAAGCTTGCTTTGACCAGTAGTAAATTGGGCTGTAGAATTTGTCCTTTAAGGTTGTTTCGAGTAACCTAAGAGGTCTATTTTTGTTTCGATTGTTTCTATGTACACAGCTTATTCCTTAATTATTTTGTTTGCCAATCTTGCCTAGTATCTCATGTTCCTATTTATCTTTTATTAAGAAAGCATTACAGAGGTTGCTTGTTTGAACAACTCTGATCCTTTATTTTTGACAGGAATAGAATGCTTCATTTCCTCAAGCATAGACGTCTTTAGTGTGGCTATGGAAAACTTTATTGACCCACTTCAGTTATGAGGCACGGAAGGGGCTGGCAACTAACAACAATGGTAAGGATGGCAAAGGAAATACTTGTGACATACCTGAGGCAGAAGCTAAATTTGAAAGGAATTTGCCCTCCATGAGGAGAACCAGGCATTGGGCTTCACCTGACATGAGTCTGAGTAAATAAGTTTGTGACTTAATATTAGTCAGAGCAGAGCTTTATCCTTTTTTCCTTAATGCTTTTATATTCCTAAGCATACACCTTATCCAAAAGTAGTTTCCCATGCCATGCTGAGGTATAGGAGTTTCCTGTTGGCTTTGAGGCTGAAGGCAAAAATTCCCTGCTGTTGGTGGGAATTGTTAGTGCGTCAACTGTGAGCCTCAAGGGTACAAAGAGGATGGCGTGGGGCAACAGAGGTCTTAAAACAGAGACAGCCTGTTTCCAAGAGAACTGCCTGGAGGGACTTTCCTTTTGTAATGGACTTACTCATAGCCAACTGTGAGTTTGGCACTATTTTTTGAAAAATTAAGGATTTTTTATTTATTTGGCCAAGTGACATCTTGTCTTTTTGCAGTGGTGTCCTAAACCCCATTGTTCTGAGTAAAAGTATTGTAAACAAGTTGGGTAACAGTGAACTGATGCGATGATAATTAAGATAAGATAGTGGATATTTTTCTCCAGTAGTTGTAGGCAAATCATAAGGGCCAGCACTGCCAGAATTTTTCACTTCTTCTATGTTACAAATAGGACTTGTTTTGCATTATGGTTTGCAGGTTTTGGACTGACCCAAATGACTAAAGTTGCTCTGTTTATGTCCTTCCTATCAGATTGTTTGAATTTGTATGGCCTTGGCAAATTCACCTGTTTTTACACTGGCTTGGGTTGCAACAATATTGCAATGTGTGTTGTGGTGGATTAAACTGTTGGTGTAACAAAACATGTTGTCAGGCTGAATTTGGCGTGTGTCAGCCAAGATACTGGGTGAGCTGGTGCATCTGAACTTTGTCAAACTTCTCTTCTTATTCCAGGAATTGGAGAGATTAAAAAGAAGCAGCAAAAACTGTGGTTCATGTGGCATGGTCTGATAACTGAGTGTAAGTATTGTAGCTACTCCAGTTCATTTTTGTAAAGGTATGTGATGTCCTGATACCTACTATAAGTACTTCGTGAGTGTCTCAGGAGGGATAGAGCAGGTTATAGCCTTGTGTTCTCCATTGTACCCCTTATGAGAGGGTGACCATGCTTTTTCTGTTTAAGGATTTCTCTTGCAAATGTTAATAAACGTCACCTCAGCTTGAGATTGTGATAGAACTGTTGATGTTACCATATTCATGCAGGTTTGATGAAAATAGGTGGAGGACTGGGACACTGTGAGTGCCTGCTGAGAGAATGTATTCCTGTGTATTGGGTGATGGAAACTGCTGATGGGGACAAAGACATTCTTGTCACGCTTACCTGCATTTCTGCTGGGCTTTGTGGTGGCATTAAGGCTGTTTGTGTTTCTTTTAAAGGAACTTTATAGAAACAACTTTAGGGAAAAGTTAATTTTGCAGTAACTGATGGTTATAAAGAAAACACACACTGACTTCCCTTCTGAGTAACCCAGTAACAGAAAAGATCCCTGAAAAAGCCTGGGTTGAAAGCCCAAATGAGATAACCCTTATGATGGCATATGAGACTTTCTGACCTGTAGTTAAAAGCTAATTTGGCCTTGAGTGGAATTATTGAGAAATTATAATTGATTATTGCCAGCTGTCACTGATTTTATTAATTTGGATTGAAACAAAGGATGGAGAAGAGAAGGTGAGGTTGTTCTGCTGTTGTGTATGGAGGTGTCAAAGCCAGTTGTAGTTGGGTAAGTTCAGGTTGCAGAAGTCACCTGGCTGCAGAAACAGAGCTTGGGTCTGATGGGCTTATCCTGCCAAAATCCAGGATCTCTTTACTGTGTGGGTCTCAGATCTGCTATTTCTTGTTTGCTTTCAGTGTCCAGACTACACTAGTGAACTTGTAGAACATTTTAAAAGAAACAAACTGGATTGCACTTCAAGATCAAATGTAACATTTTGTTTGAGAATAGGCAAATAGGAGTATCCTAGTGTCAAAACATCCTGATATTTAACCTCTAAATGGTAAGTGACTTGAAAAGGAACATTACTGTGCAAATGTGTTAAATATATGTTTTGCTGCAGTGAAGTTTAACATGGGATTCTCTAAAGCCATTAGGCCAATCCAGATTCCCAGAGTCAGGAAAAGGGAAGCAATCACACTCAACTCCAGCTGTATAAATTTTTCCCTTTATTAAGCTCCTTGACAGCAGAGCACAAGATGTGGGGATATATTTGGCTCCTGGTTGTATTACAGGAAAATATTAAGGAAAGAAATTTGAAGTAGGGGATTTCCATCACTCACACGAGAGAGAAAATAAAATGAGGGTCAATGTTCAGCTGTACTTTACAAATTTTTTTTTTTAATCCCAGAGTAGGAGTACACCCTGGAGTGGAGCAGAAGAATGCCTAATACACTGGTGCAAATGAAACACATGGTTATAAGTTGTAACTATGGACATCAAAGACCACAGGTCTGCTTTGCTGCTTGGCTCACACAATTTAATAGGATTTGAATAAAGATTTTTCTTCAACAGCTGTTGATTAGCAGCTCCTCAGATTAGTGAAGAAGCTGGAACAAATGCAGGATAATAACATTATCTGTCTTAGTGTTACCATCTTTTGGATCTATGTATGTATATAGTCAGTCCAGGAGCCAGAGGCTTGGTTTATGCACTGAAGGTTAGGAATCCAAGGCAATCTCCACCATGCTGGAGTATAAAGAACCTCTTCTGGGCCTTTCATACCTTGCTTTGATGAATAATGCTCTCCTATGATCCCTTTCAGAACCCAAACAAGATCTGATGAAAACCAAGTCTTTTGTTCTGCCCCTCATAGAAGGCAGTTTTATAACCTCATTGCTCTGCTGGTTAGAAACACCCTCTAATTTTTGGTCTATAAATGCTCACAGATGGTTTGTATCCATGTGGGGTTTTTTGTACCGACTTTATCCCTTTATATACAGAAAAGTTGTTTACTTTTGTGAGCCTGTTGTGTCCTTTCTGAGACTTCCTAGCTGCTCCCTCTTCCCTAGGTTTAAGCACTAATTTCTGATGGACACCTGGAAAGGCATTTCTCCAGAGGGGACTTCTTGGAATATCCCCACCCTTGGAAAAGCCCAGAGTTTGCTACCAGGGGGTGTCATTCTACTGTTTCTCCTTCCGGATAACCGTAAATATCACCTGCCTGTCACAGGATTGTTAGTCTTTGAAGCACTGAAGCAGTGCTGCTGCCTTGAATCCTCTTGTTCAGTGAAACCAGCCTGCTAGGTTTGTTTCCAGGGCTCTGCTGTCCTTTGGTTGTCCTTCCCTGCTCTCCGTGTCCGTGCCTGGCACCATATGTTGGGGGCATGATGGAAGCAGTGTG
The DNA here is from genome assembly GCA_013397135.1 of Pachyramphus minor. Lineage (NCBI taxonomy): Eukaryota > Metazoa > Chordata > Aves > Passeriformes > Tyrannidae > Pachyramphus > Pachyramphus minor. The sequence goes on from VYXB01006785.1 coordinate 746,421, forward strand.
CAGGTGATGATTCCTGAGTCCCAGCTGTTACCCTGTGGTCTGCAGAGACAAACAGTGTGAATGAGTTGTTTAATTGATCAGAGTTCATTTGTGTGGGATATGTGACATCCTGAATAGAAGGGCCTTGCAGCTGCTTTTCTTTGAGGTAAACTCATGCCTTTGCACTCATGGATTAGGGATATGAGAGGGTATTTTGGATGGTGGTTTTAGGGCTGGAGGTACTCAGCCTGGAGGGAAACCATGTCCTTCCTTTGTCATGATGTTGGGACTGCAGTTCCTAGGAAAAAAAATCAGAATGAGGGAATATGGAATGTAATGGTATGAAGACTTACCTGCAGAATTCTGGACATGAACTGAAGTTAGGTCCTTTGACTTAACCTTTAGATAAACCTTTGTCTGTCTTTGACTCCAGAAGGTATAGAGCAACTGCACTGCTAATTTACTTATCTTTAAGTGAGCATAATTCTGGATCTTTCATTTTATGTTGGCAGTAGGGTAGCTTCCCCTCTGTATTTTATTTCTATTTATTTGTTGCTTAGAAGTACAAATAACCTGAACTCCTAACTGCTTTAAATAAGAAGGTTGCATGCATGCAGGCCCAGAATTATTTTATAGATGATAAATGGCAATTCCTTTGCTTCCTGCATATCCAATGCCTATTATGAAAGTTATCTCAGCTTATTATTTCTTCTGTCATCTAAATAACTAGGCTCTGCTATTGTTTGTGATTACATGTTGCCACAAAAGATGAGTAAATGCCTATTGATAAATGAGAGGGGGGAGAAAACCCAACTAATGTGCACCAGGAAGGATAAATATAGAATCAATCATTTAGTTTGGAAAAGACTCTTAGGATCAGAGTCCATCCAACCATAAACTTAACACTGCCAAGTCCACCACTAAACCATATCCCTAAGCACCTAAATATATCTCCAGGGGTGGTGACTGCACCACTTCCCTGGGCAGCCTGTTCCAGTGCTTGACAACTCTTTAGGTGAAGGGTTATTAACAGGGCCTGTGGGGTGGAGTGCATGCTCAGCATTTGAGAAAATTGACTTTGTGGATGGCTCAAATGCGGAAATGCAACCATTTCAGGGGAGGTGACACTCATTCTTCCTGATGAGTCAAGAAATCTAAAAGTGTTGTAAGAGCAAAATGTTCACTGGGAAAGTTAAAGTATTGTTTTCATGCCCCAGGAAATAAGGAAAGTCCTAATTATCTTGACACCAGTTAACCGGAACTTTAAAAAGCCTTGTGGTGCTGGTTTGGTTTTTTTTTTATCTGGGAAATGATAATATTAAGCAATTTAACACCATTGCTTTCAATGTTAGTGATGATTCCTTTGTTCTTGAAACAACTACCATCAGCAGCAATTGAAGTATTCTCCACTAATAATCTTGTGTTAAACATGCCTGTCCTAAACAGTAATTACTTATCCAGCTGATAGAAATAAATTTCTTTCTTTGAATAATTCGTGGTCCTGGCAAACTTGTGGTGGAGTGGCTAAAGGTGCTCTTGAAAGAGTACTTAATTCAAGAGTTCCTCTTCTCTCATAGTCTGACTGAGAAAAATCAGGTGTAGAGTGAACCAGCTGTTCCTGAGTGGGGTTTTACTTCTCAGTCCTGTGCAGTTGTTCCTTGTACTTTGGTCTTCTGCCTTGAAGATTTCAGATACCAAGTGATAAGATCTCATTCCACAGAATTCCAGGAGTTTTGGTGATGGACCTTTCTGCTGCTTGGTTTTATACATGGCATCAGATACAGATGATAATCTCTGGGGCTTGGCTTGAAACCCGGAGGTCAGTATCACCCAAACACCTTTTAGATACATGATCCAAAACTTCTGGGTCCTTCAAAACATGAGGCTCTCTAGTCTGTGATCTGCTGCAGACAGCACTTGGAGAGTTTGTTTACTGCTTGTTTCCCAGTGAAAAAATGAAGGACTAATGTATCTGACTATCCTTGACTGAAGCTTGCTTAGCAGACATTCCTTTCTAGAGCAGCACAGCTCTTGAGATGGGCAATTTGGGCTGAAAACTTATGGAGAAATCTGAGAAATCATAATATTGAAATTGTAAGATGCTGTATTTAATGATTTTAAAAAAATGTTATTGAACACTGATTTGGTTATGGACTCAAACATGTTAAATACTGTGTCCATCAATGTATAAAAATGATGTTCCTGGAACTGACTTAATCATGGAAGAGAACGGACCTGAAGCTGGAATTTGTAAACTAATGGTGAGGAGTATTAGTAAAGAAGGGAAGCTACTGCCTCTTCATCCTCTTTTGTAGTCTCTGCCTCATAATACTGCAAATGGAGAATGGAAGGTCATGGCAACACTCCAGTGCTGCCCATAGTTCACATGGGCTCTAAGTCAAAACAGTGTTTTCTGGGAACAGAGCAAGGCGGAAGACATACAAAGAATCTGCAAAACAAGAAATATATCTCATGATGACTGTTTTTACAGTACCAACCACCTACTTAATCTCCTAATCCTGAAACTTTCCCTCACTCCTCTGACTTGCCAAAAGCTGTAATTCTTCTGTTCCTCAGAGCCAGCATTCCTGTCAGTGCCACTTGTGGGACATCTCACCTGCTGAGAGTGTGGGGCTGTGGAACAGAGCTGGGCAGTAAAATCATCAGGGCTGGGTCAATGCATGGGTTATATAGTCATTCTTTCCTGTGTGCATCAAGGGTGGCAAAGCTCCAAGAGCTTCTCTGTCATGGTTTTCAACACTGGAATTAGAAATAATCAAGTTCTGCATGGAATCAGTTCCACCTGCACCCCTGGACAGCCAATGTGTGATGTTAAGGCCAGCCCTGCTTTTATCTTAACTCAAGGTGTGAGTTGTTTTTCCCTCTGCTCCTTTGCTCTCTTTCATGTTTCAGTGCTCTGAATCCCAGCTGGCCCAGTGCAAGTGATCCCTGGCCTCAGGGTGGATTCTTCAATGGGTATTTTTGCTTGTCAGGGGGAAATTGAGCATTATGAGTCACAGCAGAGTTCCCGAAATAAGAAAGGGAGGTAAGATTTTCTGGCTCCTGGGGTTCCACTCCAGACAGAGTGGAGACTGTCTCAGGCAGCCTTGCAAAATTCCAGCGCCTTGGTAGCAGTTGCACTGCCCACCTTATTCACACTTAATGAGACACAGAGGCTAAAAGGGATGACTATGTCTTTGGAAATTATCTTTGCTTCCCATCTAGACCTCGGGGAAAACTTGTGCCTTAAACCTTTTGTCTCTGAATTTCTGAAGAATCAGCGTTGAAAGCTCCTCTCCAAACAGGAAACACCTTCTCTACTGGCACCAGAACTCCTTTTCCCCTCAAGCCTGGCTAAAGCTCTTATCTTTCCTCTTCTAGTGAGCCTCACTGTGGGTGAAGCTGGAGTTCTTCCATTACTTCAAAATTTCAAGTGGCTCTACATCTCTTTGCCATGGGATAAATACCTGTTATACAAAGCATTTTGACATAAATAGTTATCAAGTGTTTTAATTTAGGAATGAGGAAAAACCTTCTAGGAGAGAGATGGAACTGGATTATTCAGAGGTACTTAATGCTCTATTTTTTGTCTGTTGACGTAACAGCATCATTAACATTTTTAAAAAGGAACACTTAGAGCTAAATGCAGATGTAATCTTACCATGGAGGTGAAGAAAAAGTCGTTTCTGAAGACATGGAAAATGAATCTCTGTCTTTTTTTATACGTAAAAATAGACATCTATATATTCTGCTTACCTGAGATCCCACCAGGTTCTGTATTTGTCTTGGATTTGTGGTTTCTGCAAGTTCAACAGAGAACTTGGGATAATGTAATTTTGCACTGCCTTGAGTTTTCACAAGCTATGATAAAGTTACTGAAAAATGGTTCTCAAACCGTGACTTAAAAATTTCCAGTAGAAACGTAGACTCTACAAAACCCCTGTTTTAGCATTTCATGGTTTCTTTGGAAACTTTTCCTTTAAAACTTTGTCACTACAAATCAAGCCACTGCTACTTGTTATGCACCAAGTGGACATAAGACATTGTTGATCACATGCCTCGTAAGTACTCGGGAATAACTTTTAGGTTCCAGAAGATGGTAAAGATTTCTTGCCTCTGTCACCCTTTTCTACAATGGGGTGGGAATAAAATAGTTCTCTTGGACAGAGAGTGATCTTTGAAAACCTGCCCTTTGAGTAGTGATTCCATCTCTTATATGCTGACTTTATGGTGATTTCAACTGAGCATCGTTTCACTTGTTTCCTCATAAGAATGTCTCATGGGACATTATTAAAAGTCTTAATTATAACAAACTGTAGTGCACTATTGTTTCTTTGTTCCTGACTCAGCCTCAGCCACAAACTTGATTGATCTGCCAGGAAGAGATCAATTCTATCAGTGTCAGCTGTTCTGAACAGCTTAGCAGCTGCCTGCTGATTTTTCAGTTGTTTTCTTTAACAATTTTTCAGTGTTATTCTGGTATTTTTCTAGGAGCTCACGTGGAAGGCCTGGCCTCTAATTACCTTGATCTTCCTTTCCTAGACACAGAAAGGCAATATTTGCTTTTTGCCAGCCCTCTGACACCTTTTCCCATACTCCCAAAGGTAATTACTGGGGTTTGGATGCTTAAACAGTAGCTTGATTGCCTGTAACTAACATAAAGAGTCTTCATTCCAGTCTTTCCTACTCTGACCTGTTCTCTTTTCCTTGTGCATAACACTTTTGCAGTGAGGATTTATCAACTTTTCTCTGTATAAGAGAAATGCCATTTGACATGTTCTCTGTCCATTGCTGTCCTTTAAATAGCAGACCCCACTGGGGTTTGTTGTTTTTACTCCTAATATGTTTATATAGCCTTTTCTTACCCTCTCTGTCTCATGGTGGCCTGCTAAGTAAACCCTCCAACTAGAAAATCAGTTGCTATTAGATAATCCTTGTGGGGCACCTCTGTTTGTAAGGGAAAAAAGGTGATCTGGAGTATTCCCATTCACTTGTGAAAAGCTGAGCTTTCACTTGTGGAAATGAAAGCCGGGAGTGTATAAAGAAAAGAAGTGTTCAGCATTTCTAAAAATTTGCCTAAAGTTTAGAGTCTCCTATTTTTTCTGGTAGACAGGAATTGTATTAATTTTAAGGAACTGTGTCTGTGCCCATGTAGTGAAAGAGGAGAGTGGACAACTTCACCCAGCTCTGTACAGCACCAGAAAGGAGGCTCTTATGTTCCCAAATCAACTGGCAAAAGAGGAAAAAAGCATGAATGTGAAATAACTGAGAAGAGAATAAATCTGTAACATGGAAACCAGCTAAGGGGCAGGCTGCAGAGCATTGCTAGCTTGATTATCTACAGTTCAACCTAAGTAAATGTACCACAGGTATTTTTCTTGAAATACATATGTGACTTAGGCCATATTTCCAATATGAGCTTTAGCTCGGAGGAATCCCAGTCTTCCTGAATGACAGGCTTGAAATTTTAAGTGCTTTTGACTTTTAATAAAGAGGTTTTAACGTTTGCTATGCTTTGGAAAATGCTTTTCAGGCTTTTTTTTTTTTTTCCCCCCCTTTGAAAATTTTGCATTCGTTCATCTTCCATGATATTACAAGGAAATAAAAATGTATTCGGTGAATGGCAGAATTCCCTGGGAAAAACCAAAAAGAGTCCCATGTCAGTGTACAAGGGAATACTGCCAACAAAAAGAGTCAGTCTTTTTTTAGTCTGGAATTTTTACAAGCATATTGCTTTTAGGCTTTGGTGTTTTGTTATTTTTTGGGGGG
>VYXB01006785.1:752193-816553 GCA_013397135.1 Pachyramphus minor
GTGTTCTTTATCTGCTGCAGACAGGAGGTCTCAGCCCACGTGAAGGAAGACTATTGTAAATTCTGAAATACTCTCTTCCTTCCTCCGGAGATTCCATTGACAAAGCAATTCGGCCAAAGTTTTCCCGCTCAGCTTCAGAGCCTCTGCCATGACAAGGATGAGCACTTACCAGTAGGAAGCTCATTAAATGATTTGGAAAAGGGAATATCCAGGAAAAAAGTATAGGGTTTTCTGGCTCCTGAGAGGGTAAAAACTGTTCTGGAGTTGTCTGTAATTTTTTTTTCTATAATGTTTATAGTTATAACAGCTGATCAGTGTTTTAGAAAATAAAGAAAGCCTGCCCTATCGAGGCTCATTAACATTAGTCTGTGTTACAGTAATGTTTACAGAACCCCTGGGAAATTATGCCCTGCTGCACAAGGTACTGTGCAGGTGCTTTGAAAGCACCAGCTCCTGTCTGTGTTCTTCAGATGGTAAACCTTCCTAACAGAGAAAGGTTGGCAAACAGGGAGCGTTTTCATTCCCGATTTGCAGCAGAGGCTAAAGACGGTGCAGTCCTGACCTGATGCTGCCGGTGGAAGCCTCTGGAAGTCTGGTTCTTCTAAGCAAGGCTGGCCCAGGCCAGCCAACAGCTCAACTTTCCAGAGTTTCCTGATGGTCAGTTTGTGTTTCTAGCTTGGTTAGTTCACACCTGCTAAGAAGTGTTCCTCTCCCTATGAATATGCAGTATGTTGGTTTTAATCCTCACACTCTTTAGTAACTAACTTTGACTTGCTTTCTGGATCTTTTTTTTTTGCAATTTTCAGTCAACTCTCGTATTTTGTGAGTAACTGAAGCTGGTTTAGAATATACTCTTTATTCTATGCTTTTTTTGAGGTGGATTCCTTTGAGGGGCAGAGATCTCTTAAAATGTGGCTAGGGGACAAATTTATTTTTTTTGTGAAAAAATTGGAATTGGTCCCAATTGAGATGTTAGCTTGGAATCCAGGAGTCACTGTTGTTTATTTTGTAAGAAGAGGCTGAGGCTCCAAAATAAGAGCTCCAACATGCAGTGTATAAACTATAACTATGCTTTACAGATATGAAGTGGGTGCTGCCCTGTGCCCTCCTATAGCTGACAACCCCTGTTGAGTCCTTTGCCTGTTGAGCCTCATTAAACCTCATCCATAATGGTGAAGCTTTATGCAGCAGTTTAATTAATCAGTGTATACACAATAAATGTGCATGAATTCAGTGCATTGTCTTGTCCACCTGAAATATTACCTGCACCTGTTCAGGAGTTGTAACTCTATTGAGAAGGGGATATTGGAGCATATAGTCCAAGTGAAATCCATATGCCACAAGTGACTGATGAACCTGTATTGTGAGCAGGACTGTAGAAGAGGATTAGCAGTCCTGGGGCTGGCAAACCTCCCCACAGATGAGAGCTCTCCACAAGGAAGGCCTTGTCCAATGCTGCAGTTCACCTTTTACTCAAACTTAGTTAACCAGCTTTGAGTGTTTGGTGCCTTTCCTACTGAGATACCAGAAGAACTGGCACCTCCTTGGTGCAAAACATTATGCCACGTGAAAGACTGGAATCTGCTTATTCAGGCAGCCAGCTCGAACTGTCTTCCCCCTCCTTGATATCCTGGAATTGTGTGTTTCTGTCAGCAAGAGCATGTAACGCGTGGCACTTGGCACTTTGTCAGCGCAGTGTGTCTTTCCTGGAGGGTTGATTTGTCAGGAGAAAAGACATCCGTTTTAATGTGAGGGAGGGCCAGATCCTGGGATTTTCCAAGATATTTTTTTTCCAAACGTCTTTCCTGTCTCGTGGAGGAGCGGCCAGTTGAGGGAATAAAAGGCAGGGCATTACAGAGTCCAGGCACTTGGAGCTGAGCTTGATCTTCAAGTCCAAGTTCATCAACTTAGCCACGGGAAGGAGCCACTGAGAAATATTGCAGAGGAACTTCTGCCACGGGGACACTGCAGCTGCAACCTGTGAGTAGAAATGCACTGTGCTCAGCTAAAACACAGCTGGACAGCTGGAATTCTGTGTTCTTTAAAAGCTGTTCACTTTTAAAAGATATCTTGATACTGTTTTAAAATGGATAATTTCCTAAAAATTGAAATTTTATTTAAGTTTTTAGAATAATTGTTTCAAAACATGTAGGAAAAATTGTGGAGGCAGTATTCTATACTGAATTGTAACAGGTCAGTGTTTTTTCTTTACAAATGTGTTTCTTTGATCTCTTAGAGCCATCTGCTCCAAAAGATAGAGAAGAAAAAACACTCAAACATGGTTTACTTGTGGTTCCTGTCTCTTCTTACTTATGGTAAGTGTGTATTGCTCCATGTAGAAAACCATTTGGATGGTAATATTAATGTGACTGTTCTGTTTGAGCTCAGCATTAAACAGAACTTTTGAACCTACCCTAACTAACCTGAGCCTGGGTCCACACAGAAGCACCTCTAGCTACAATGGCCCATTTTCCTGCTTGCCTGTCAAATCCATACCTGGCTCCTATGGCCTGCTGTGAAATCCCAAAGCTTTGTGTGGCCAGACATAGTTTCACAGGCTGAAGTCCCTGTACTTGGAGCTGACGTGCCTGGTTTGAAACTTGCCAGTTGATTACTTATAAAATAATTGCCACTACTTTTTATGCAGTTTCAGATATTGACAAGTTTGCAATATTTATAGAGCTTTATTTATCCTTTCCTAGAGAGAGAGGAGGGGGAAAGTCAGACACCAACTTTTGGACATCTTTTCATTCTAGGACTTACAGTGCTGCAGGGGGTGAATGGTTGGACATACCATTATTCAGACAGAAACATGACCTACAGGGAAGCAGAGGAGTGGTGCAAAAAGAGGTATACTAACATGGTTGCCATTCAGAATAAGGAGGAAATCAACTACCTCAATACCTTCTTACCCTATAATCCGGGTTACTACTGGATTGGAATCAGAAAAATTAACGATGTTTGGACCTGGGTTGGAACTAACAAAGAGCTGACAGAAGAAGCAAGAAACTGGGCTTCAGGTGAGCCAAATGGCAAAGGGAACAATGAGGACTGCGTGGAAATCTACATCAAAAGAGGGAAGGATGATGGCAAATGGAATGATGAACAGTGTGAGAAAAAGAAGGTCGCCTTGTGCTACACAGGTATGCTGTGATAAAGGTCATTGCAGTGTGTCCCTGTGGAGATGAGATGGTGGGTGGGATGAGTTGTTTAATCTTACATTTTAGATACCCGACCCTGTAAGCACTTGTACATTTATTCTTTCTTAAGGGTGGAGGTTGTCCTTGTTCTAAGACTTAGATTTATTGTTCCTTTTGCACTTTAAATATTGCCAATATCTACCTGAGAACAAGTGGTCTTGGGAGTTTCCAGCCAGAAGAAGCCTTTCACTGTGAACTAGTCTGTCAAAAGTGTGGATTTCAGAATCCCTTTTGTGAAATAACAGGATAATCTTAAGTACCAAACCCTCTAATTTTCTTTTGCTATACAAAGGGCTTGTTTAGTGTCAGAAAGATAAACAAATTGCCAGCCACATTTCCTTAGTGGCTGTTGTCGCTTCCTTTATAATTTGCTGTCTATTTTTTTTCAGCTTCTTGCAACCCATCTCTCTGCAGTGGCCGTGGAGAATGTATAGAGACCATTAACAGTCACACCTGCCATTGTAACCCTGGGTTCTATGGCCCTGAATGCGAGTTTGGTAAGATTATTTCATCCTGCTTTTTGACCAGCTCATGCTGGCTGGTGTTCCTTTTGACTTGTTGATTCAGCTGCTCATGACCCTGACTGTACCTTCCTATGCTTCTTTGAAGTTGAGAGTTGTGATCCACTGGAGAAACCTGATCATGGGAGCCTCGAGTGCAACCATCCTTTGGGGAACTTCAGCTACAACTCGTCCTGCACAGTTCAGTGTGAGGAAGGCTATGAACTGACTGCACTGGAATCTGTACACTGCACCCCCTCTGGGGTCTGGTCTGCCCCCCTTGCAGCATGCAAAGGTGAGCTTCCTGCATTATACAGCTCTGTAAACTCCTTCCTCTGTCAGTAGGTACAAATTGAACTCTGGCCAATTCCTTTGTAACTAATTACATGGTGTGGGTGCTATTTTGCTCAGTACAGGTTTCTGTTCCTGAAGAGATGAAATGGGCAGGATGGATGTTTTGGCCCTGGCCTAGGCTTGCTTGTAGGGAAAGACTTTTCCGCCTCTTAGGTGGGTACAGGGAATGGAGATGACCTACCAATGAGAGTTTTGTTTGTTTTTTAGTTAATCCTGACTGTAGGAATTATTTTTTGAGGTGCTTGGCTTAGACTAAGGTACAGTTTGAAGCAAATAAAAGCATCAAATATCACCCAACAGGAGTCAAAATGGATTTTGGATTGTAAATAGTTGCTGTTATGAGCTGCAAATGAATTTACAGTCTTAAGAGTCAGTTTTCCATTTTGAGATATTGCCCCTCCTATCTGTCTTCTGAAATGGCAGCATAGTAGATCCCCTTTCTAAAGCTGCTCCTGTTTAGTGGGTATGTTGCTAAGTTTCAGAAAAGAAAAAAAAAAATGATTTGTTACAAGCTAAGCTCTGTGCTGTCTCTTGTGCCCTTCAGCTGTGACTTGTCCAGCCTTGGAGATGCCTGCCCACGGTGCTGGGAACTGCTCCCATCCCTCTCTGGAGCTCACCTCGGGTACCATCTGTGAGTTCACCTGTGAGGAAGGCTTTACCCTGACAGGACCAGCCACACTGCAGTGTGGGTCTTCTGGGGCCTGGGACAGGCAGCAGCCATTCTGTGCAGGTACCTTTCCCTACCCCTGCTCACCTGAGCACTCAGGGCTCTCAGCACTGGCATGTGGTTTTCCTGAGGCCTCTGTGCTGATTGCTGTTGATACCCTTGTGTTGCAGCTGTGATGTGTGAGGCTGTAATGTGGCCAGAAGAAGGCTCTGTGACCTGTGACTCTGCAGATCTCCCCTATGGCTCACGCTGTGAGTTCCAGTGCCATGAGGGCTACGTTCTGGATGGCCCATCCAGCACTGAGTGCACGGCACAGGGACAGTGGTCAGAGCCAGCGCCAAAATGCAAAGGTGAGACTTACTGGGTTGGAAACCATCAGTTAAAGCTTAGAGTAGATCAAGGAATCTGGAGAAACCTCCTCATTCAAGTGTAGTCAGGGAGCAACATTCATCCCAGCATGTCTAGAGCACTTTTCATAAGCAGATCTCAAGGCAGAGTCATTTAATCTCCTGTATTAATGAGGAAACAGCATTGCAGGGAGACAAACAACACTTGAGAGCGGTGTCCCCAATACGCAGGATAACAGGCTTTTAGAGTGGAGTATTCTTGGCAGGAGCTCTTTATTCCCTAAATTCCAAGTGGGAGCCACTGTCTGTTTATGCAGTCCCCTGTGGAATATAATCTAGAGTAGCCTGTGTGCTTTAGGTGCATGTCTGGGGGCTCTGGCTGCACTGTGTAACATGCTGAAATCACTGTTCTGAGACATCACTGGATCTGAAGGGAGGTACTGTGGCTCTATAGGGGGCAGCTCCAAACAGGGCATTTTCTCTTGTCAGCTCATAGGAGAGTGTTTATCTTGACCTACTCTGAACTGAACTAAGCTCTGTGCTGTCTCTTGTGCCCTTCAGCTGTGACCTGTCCAGCCTTGGAGATGCCTGCCCACGGTGCTGGGAACTGCTCCCATCCCTCTCTGGAGCTCACCTCGGGTACCATCTGTGAGTTCACCTGTGAGGAAGGCTTTACCCTGACAGGACCAGCCACACTGCAGTGTGAGTCTTCTGGAGCCTGGGACAGGCAGCAGCCATCCTGTGCAGGTACCTTTCCCTACCCCTGCTCACCTGAGCACTCAGGGCTCTCAGCATTGGCATGTGGTTTTCCTGAGGCCTCTGTGCTGATTGTTGTTGATACTCTTGTGTTGCAGCTGTGATGTGTGAGGCTGTAATGTGGCCAGAAGAAGGCTCTGTGACCTGTGATTCTGCAGATCTCACCTATGGCTCACGCTGTGAGTTCCAGTGCCATGAGGGCTACGTTCTGGATGGCCCATCCAGCACTGAGTGCACGGCACAGGGACAGTGGTCAGAGCCAGCGCCAAAATGCAAAGGTGAGACTTACTGGGTTGACAAATGGCAGTTTTCTGGTCATTGGGGAACACATTGAAATCCATATTCCTTTAGTGTCCTGGCTCCAGACTAAATTATGCTCCCATGTTTTCAGCTGTGAGTTGCCCTGCCTTCGAAATGGCTGCTCATGCCTAACCCTAACCCATCCCAAACTCAAATGAATTTGAAAATAAACTGTACATCTACTAGTGCAAACAATAGTGCCAAAGACAGGAGATTGCTTAATGATTCTTAACCATTTCTTTCTGTGTTTCAGTTGTACAGTGTGAACCACTGAGCTCTCCTGAGAAAGGCTCTATGGATTGCTCACATGGTGCTGGGCTGTTCACGTACAACACCTCCTGCCACTTCAGCTGTCTTGAGGGATGGAGTCTCAATGGCTCTCATGTTCTGGAGTGCAGTCACTCAGGAACCTGGAGTGCCAGCCTGCCCACATGTGAAGGTATTTTACCTGTGACTAACCACAGGGAGGTGGCACGGGGTTCCTAGTCAGATGAGGTGGGGAGGGGTGGTGCTGGTAATACCAACCACTGAGCTAGAACATCTAGTGAAGTCCATGAATTGAAGAAAATAGAGGCAGGGTAAAATACTAAAAAGTCTTGGTGAAAAATTTTTATTTCTTATCCAAAGAACAAAAGCTGCAACCTGATTTCAGGTTGTTTTGTTTGTTTTTTCATTAAAATACTTCTCATGTTGAGCTTTTATTCATATGATTAAAGACAAAAGCTTTTCTAGAGAGACAGAACCTTGTGGGAAACTGCATTCATCTGTTTCTCTGTGGAAAAGTTTATAGGGTTTTTAATGTGGTTTGATAGTTTCTTGGATGAACTCCTCAGCCAAAAGACCTCACAGAGCTTTTCTGTCAGGCTGCAATTTCAAAGGACAGGAGACTCAGCCTTGCCTTCACATTCAAGGAAGTAAGAGCTCTGTCACTGTCCTCAGTCAGAACACCCTTAGCCTGCCTGAAATGCTTGAGGTTCTAAAACCTCAGCTCCACTTACATTTGCTTGAGCAGAATTTAGATCCTTGAATGATTTCATTATCTCAATGGTATTGGTCAAACGGGAAGACAGCACACAGGGAATTAAGATATGAACTGAAATGTGAAAAATAAAATATGAGCGCAAATTGCCATGTGAAGCTGGAGGGTTAGACAGACCCTGGTGTAGGCAGCTTGTTGCCTTGCCATTGCTTTGTTAATGGGTGGGTTAATTTTCAGTATGCAGCTTTTTACCTTGTGCACAGGATATATCCTGTCCCGTCAAGAGAAAACTTACAAGTTACAAGCTGCCATTCTGGTTCCTCTTGAAGAGCACAGGGAAAGGGAAGAAACAGAGAGGGCTTCAAAAACCACACAGGCCTCTTGATCTCACTGAAACCTTTTCATCCTTTCAGCTCCTGAACTAGTCAGCTACGTCTCTGTGGGCATAGCAGCCACATCTGCCTCCCTGCTGTCCACAGCCTCATTCCTCCTTTGGCTTGCAAAACGCTTCCGGAGAAAAGGTGAGCAGTTGGTCTGGGGCCACTGGCTTTATTTACCTTCTTGTAAAGTTTTCAGTGGAGAAAAAGAAATGAAAAAACTAAAACCTCCAAAGCCCTATACCTTGCTTTTTGAGAAAGTGTTAGTTCCCGTGCTTCAACGAGTTCCAAATTTATTTTCAAGGACCCCACACGTGCCATGTCTGGCTTTTGGATGGATATCCAAAAAAGTGAAAAATAGTAAAAACCAAATGTTTAAAAAAAAAGAATTAGATGAAAAAAAGAAGCACTTTATTTATTGGTAACTGCTTCCAGGGAAAGTGAATGAGAATTTGAGATGGGGTTAGTGACACATTAATAACTGCCTGTGAGATTCATTGATAGATAATGACATTTTTTGAGATATTCAGAGTTTTTTAGCAGAAGAAAATGTTTGCATTTTGTCTTGAAATCTAATACCTTTTCTTATTCTTCTTGCAGCAAAGAAATTTATTCCTTTCAGGTAAGTTGTGTCTCAAAAAGCTGCATGAAAAATGGTGCCATCACTTTGCTAAAATCCGTGTGACATAAATCTTTTGTCATTAAAGTACTTTTCATCCTGTATTTTACAGTAACCAGCATGAAACAGCCACTGAAGGGATTTTCCAAAGTGCTGGCCAGAATGTCTAACTCAGGTGTTTCAGGTAAGGGCATGAGAAGGCTGCACTCCCAAATTCTCTTCCTTTTTATCACACAAGCAATCAGAGCTGCTAATTGCTTAACCATTGCTGAAACAGCAATATGTGCTTTGGGGTACCTAATATTGGCATTGCATGCAAGTTCCTAACAAGACTGATTGATTTATTGCATTAGAAATAGTTATTCAGCTCCTTAAGGATGATTGTGCTTGGGGTTCTGTCCAGCTGCAAATAGTATTAGGAACATTTTTGTGCAGTTTTTTGCTACCTGCTGCATACAAAATTCCTCTGAAATGAGAGCAAATACAAATCTATGCCAGTTTTCTGATTTATGGAGGAATTTTATTCTCTCTGCAGGAATTGAAGCCACCTTTGTCTCAGATTTCTGGAAAATGAAGCTGCATGCAAATCAGCAGCTGTCCAGATGTTTTTACCTCTTGCAATACAAAAGACCTTGTGTATTTGCTCAGAAATTTTGAGCTCAAGCTGTCGGGTGTTTCCACTGAAGACAAGCAGGGAGTAAAACTCTGGCCTTCTGGCAAAATACTGTCTACATTCAGTCATGTAGTTATGATAACTGGGAGCTTGCCATCTCCTGTCCAGATGGTGAGCAAAGAGTGCACTGCTGCCTAAAGAGGGGGCTGGTTCCTCCTCTGCTCTGCTCAAAGGTACCGAGGTGAAGTGAAGACATGCATTATTTCACATCACTTACTACACTACTGGAGGTGTCTCCTCTGGAGTCATATGGGTTATGCTGGCAGAAACAGAACAATCAGTATGAAACATTGAATGGCTTTGAAACTATTGATCCTTTGTGGAAGTCAGTTTAAGAGGATGTCCCAGTCAATAAATATGCCTGTGCTGATATGGGCAATTATTTGGGTTCCTGCTGCATATCCCAGAAAACTTAGGGACTTTAAACCCTCTGGGGTTTTTTTGTTTGTTGTTTTATAATAGCACTAGGAACCACAGTGCTTATACAGGGTACTCTGGTTGCTAAAGGCAGCAGGTAAATCTGAAATTATCTCATCCCTGTGGGATTATGCACCGTAATACATGTACATACATATGTATTTAATTTTTAACTTTTATTGAGGACATTTCTGTGCTGTTAACTGTAATGTAAAATTCTTGTTCTTGAGTAGGTCTGTGGCCATTGGTCTTGGCCCAAGTAATTTTAAAATAAATTGGAGGTGTTTGTATGGATTTCATGCCTGCATACTATTTAGAAATAAAATGCAAGCCTGAGATTTTTATGTCTAGGAAGTCTTTCTTAAGTTATGTTTAAGTTATGATTATAAATTAAAAATCTCTGATTTAATCTGATATGTATTGTCCTGTTTGTAACATTAGTTA
Organism: Pachyramphus minor; assembly: GCA_013397135.1. NCBI lineage: Eukaryota > Metazoa > Chordata > Aves > Passeriformes > Tyrannidae > Pachyramphus > Pachyramphus minor. The sequence goes on from VYXB01006785.1 coordinate 761,827, forward strand.
ATAAAATATTTTCAATGTAATGATCCCTTTTTGGAAATATGCATCCTTTAAATGATTTGGGGTTAGCCCTGTGACTGTGGGTTCAACAGCAGAATGTGAGGGTTGGGGGAAGACTGGCTAAAAGTGGGGCTGTCCCTCATGGAGCTTTACGTGTTTCCATAGTGGTCAAGGACAGAGCAGCCAGCAGGTGGAGCTGAGTGCCTGGAACTAGCACAGCCAGAGCTGGATCCCAAACCAGCATCCTCAGCCCTGAAAGGAAGAAGGCTCAGCAGTGTGTCCCATGAAGCTGTTGTCTGGGCCAGCAGTGAGCTCTGAGAGGCATATTCAGGAGGCAGAGGAGAGCAGAAGGAGAAGGAAGTAGGTGATCTCGAATAGGTAACAGTACAACCCCTCAGCCCATGCAGGTTTTTGCAGCCCTTTCTGCTGGGAAGTTGGCTGAGTGTGGGGGTCATGGGCTGAGAGGTGAAAGCACAGCTCTGGAGATTAGAGCTGACCTGCACTCCCACCCTGGCTGGGGCTGTAGCCAAAGACTCTGCCGTAGGCTAATGCTGAGTAGGTATCACTGCTGGCCAGACATTCCTGTGGAAGGTAGGCAAGGAAGCTGCACTGTGGCTCTCTGTAGCTGCTGGCAGGAGCCAGCCCTTGATGACAAACCATGAGGTGCATTCCTGCCCAAGGCAAGGCTCAAGAGAAGCCATCGGGCCTGTGAGCAAGGGACTCAAGGGACTCGTTGAGAGGTGCTGCACCACAGTGGACAGAGCCCATGGCTGCTTATCCCAAACCAATTACTGAACTGAGAGTGGCTGTCAGCACCTCCCCTGCCTTGACAAGGTGGGGCCCAACCCTGTGAGCAGATGTAGGGCAGTAATCCTCAGGTTCCCTGAGGGGATGCAGAGATTAGCCCGGAATGCCCTGCTCTGAATCCCTGCAGGAGCTGTTTTGAGCTAAACCACCACATGGATCCCCCAGCCTGTCCTTGTTGTTGTCCTCTACATGTGTTGACTGCATGTAGCATCCTCTGGAGAGAGCTGTTTAGGCCAGCATGGCTCCCACACTGACACCCAAAGCAGTCCCTCTTCTCCTTTCCTCACCAGAGCTGGTACTTCTAGCAGTTTTCCCTGGGATTTACAGGGCCTTCATTGCCAGAAAAGAGACCATAAAATTATCCCCTCTCTTTCTTCGAGCCTTCATCAATTGTGACTTCTAGAGGCAACATGAATGAGACCACAGCTGGGTGGGATTAGTCCTGTACTTCTCCCATATATCCCCTAGGCCAGACAAAGACTCTCTTGCAGTGACTTTCAGGTTACGTCTATCCTCAGCCTGTGCCTGTCTAGAATGTTTGATTCTTTATACCCTTCTGGCACAGTTTTTCTTGCTTCAGGATATGATTTACTAGTTAGGATGGCATGGTATGTCCAGGCCTCTAGGAGCTTCAGGAAGTAGTTTTATTGGAGTGGATGTGTCTCTGTCGCAGTGCCTGGGAAGTCAGCTCTTGTTTGCTCTCTGTGTAGTTCCCGTGCTGGCAACAATGGCCATGGGAATGCTGGCTCCCAGGCAGTGCTTTAGTCACTCCATTGTGTCACTCCTCTCTGTGGTGCAGTGCTGAGTGACCACCGATGGGCCACAGGGTCTTTGCTGGAGGGACTTTCCTTATTTGCTGTTGTTCCACTTCCCTTAAATTCCTCATCTCTCCCTGGGCTCACAGCATTGTTCAGAATGGGATCCGTGCTTTGCCTGGCATCTTATTTTGGAGCGGGTGTGTGCTTGTGCTGTGACCTATGGAAGCTGTGAAGGTGACATTAACTGGGAGGCACGCATGTCCTTTCACAGCTCTGGGTGTTTGCTGCTTGGCAGCAAAGGGATGGTTTTTGTGGCGTAACTTAACACATTCCTGATGAACTGAGCTACTCAGGGTGGCTTTAGCTTTTTACTTCTGCAGTCTGAGACAAGGGGAGTTAGAAACAAAATTTTACTAGAAGTCTCTCAGACTGGTAGCTTTTGATTTGAGGTGGATGTTTCTGTGGACTTTGGTGATATAAGAGCTGCACAGATTGAGGTTTGTGCCTTCTGTTTTCATAAGCAATTAGCCAGCAAACAAGCAGTCACTTACCAGGGCCTGGCTGAAGTTGCCTTCCAAAACTCCAATTTCCAAGGATTGGACTGGACCCAGCATTTGGCCAGCACTTCTGTCAAGAAGATAAGTCACTGCTCCAGGCCCCAGGGACTGCCCATCCTTGCAGCTCCTTGCGTGCTTTGCTGGGGCCTGGCAGTGGGGACTCTGGAGCAGCAGGTCCCGCAGGAGTTGGTGTCGTGATCGAGTCACTAACCTGCTCGGCTTCTGCTCTGGGAGCTGTCAGAGGATATTAGGGCCAGGAGGCCAGACTGTGTCTGTGCAATGCAACATACTCAAGTCTCTGTGAGTCTGGTTTCTGTCCTGAGTCTTGCTCCTGTTTGGATTTCTCTGGTTCTTGCAGGGGGCTGGCTCCCTCCTCTTGGCTTGAGCATGCTGCTCATGTGTGGTGGGTGTTTGGTGAGGGGTCTTCAGTGCATAAACTTAGAGGAGAAAATTGGTTTTGTGAGCTCTTGGTCAGGGACAGAAAACTCCACAAGATCACTTCTCGCATCAAATGAGAGATACAGCCTGGACAGGCAGGCCAGGCTCCTGTTGGTAGTGGGCAGCAGGAGCTGAGTGGGGGGCAGAATAGCAGGTCCCAGAGCCCAGCCTGTCACCACATTTGCAGAGTTGTACTATGGAGTTCCCTAGCCTGGTTTATGGCCTCTCTTCTGCACACCTGTAGGGGAAAACAATCCAAATTGCAGGTTAGATTTGACAAGTGGAGTCAAAACCTGCAGGATGGTTTTTGCTACTCACCTGGCTCTATTAAATCTCACCTAGAAGAAGGCAGAGTTGGCCAACACACTTCAGCTGTGGCTCCACAGAAACAAATCCACAGCCCAGAAAGTGTTTCCATAGCTGATGATGGCTAATGCTTCTTCCAGCTCAGGAAAGATGCTGCCAAGAACAGGACAGTGTGCAAAAAGCACAAATGCCTCCTCAGCCAAGCAGCAGATGCCCCCGGGCAGCTGCCAGCAGGTTTTCTACCTGCCTTCCTACTTCAGGAAAGGACATTCCCTGAAAAGCCCAACAGTTGCTTTGACTTTCAGCCTGGGCCAAGTGGGACCTTCATCAACTTCTCGCCTCGCCAGCTGCCATGAAAGCAGCGATGGCAGGTGTGAAATTGCAGGTGACTTGCTTGCTTCTGGCACTCCAGTGCTGTCATTTTTGGCTTTTGACGGTCTCTGAGTGGGCAGAACGAGGGAATTGCACTGAATTCGTGCCTTCTGGAGCAGGTCTTGGGTCACAGAGCACTTGGGGGAAGGAAAAGGGTTAAAGGGGATATAGGAAACTGTTTGTTCAGGGCTTATTCCATAGGATGATTTCTGGGAAAGGAAGGGCTGCAATCGGGCAGGATGTATTCACTTTGGAATCTTGGAAAATCAAGCCCAGCCTGGCCCAAACCAAGGGGGAAGTATAGCACAGCCAACACATCATGAAACAGGGATGTCCCTGCTTTACCTCATCCTGAGTTAGTGCAAACACTCCAGATAACATAAAGATCAGACATGGTGCAATGCTGAGCTCACATGAACAACCAAGATATGCCATAGACAAATGATACAGTTTGAGCAGAAAGACAGTAGGGATAGTTCTGAAAAGTACTGGACTAAGATAGAGAGAAAGGGCCCTCTCTGTTCCTTACTGTATTTCCTACTTCCTTGCCCCTGTTGTGAACAGGATCCCAAGTTGGTCCCTGGATGGAGAGCCAGGTAGGCTGTTTGTCACAGGCTCTTCCCAGACTGGAGTCTGATCTGGACAGGCCTTGAAGGCATCAGAGGAAAGCTCTGCAGAGGAGTTAGGAACTACTGGGTCATTGTCAGAGAATGAGGATCTTCCCTACTTCACAGCAAATCACATTTGACCAATGCAACCCCTGCAAACAACCAGATGTAGCTCAGGTTCTTCTATTCTGTAAAAGGCACTTGTGGAGAAAAATTCACCTGTGTCAGTAACCTGCTAAAGGCAGAGGATTTGACTGGAGCACTTGACAGAGATGCCATGGAGTCATGCTGCAAGGAGCAGATAGACAGCCCATGTTCCCCACTGCTCTCCCTCTTTTATTGCAGGGAAGAACATCTCCATCCCCATTTTGCAAGACCCTTCTTGCTTGTCACTTGTGCTTTACTCTCTTTTGGTGGGTACAGCACTTGGTGTGGGGGTGAAAAACCCTTGCCACAGGTCCTTGGAGGGAAGAGTGGCAGTTTGCATCGTGGGGGCAATTGGTAAAGCCATGGTGAATTTTGCATGCACTGCTCAGACACGCAGAGTTTGCTCAGGCTGCTGGTTTATTTGCACTAAAGGCAGGCCAGCCATTCATCTGAATGCATTTGTCACTCTGCTCTTTTGAACTGGGACAGCTGAATATTGCTGCTGAGGGGTAGTACAGTTCAATCTGTTTCATTTCCCTTTCCCTCTATTAGCTCTTTCTTAAGGAATATTCAGCATCCTGTTTAATTTGACGTGCCTCTAGAAGGTTTTGCCTACCTGGAGAAGGTTTTGCTTCTGGTATAAAATCCCAGCTGACATGCCAGGAGGAGAGCATTGAGGATGTTAAAAAATCCATGCCTTTCCTACAATTGAGTTTAAAATCTGCATTTTAAATACATATTGGACATAAAAGTTTCTGATAAAGTAACTGTAATTACTTATAAACAAGCATCTAGCTCACTGAAGTCATATAAGTGCTGACAAGAAGTCAGACACAGGTCCCCATTTTCTCCAGACTGCAATTCATTCAGTTTGGATGCATTAAATTCAGAATTGGTTCCTTTAGGTGCTGACAAAAGTGTTTCAAGTGCTGCCAGATAAAGCTAATAACACACACATGCACCCACACACTCACAATGGATCAGACAATGCTTTTGTAACTTTTTCTTCCTGTTTCCTTTTACACACACAAGGCAGATTTTGGTTCTCAGCCCATTAAATGGTGAATTATGCCTCACAACATCCTTCCCTGTTTCCTAAGCGGGAGAAAGTCTTGCGGGTCTGCCTTTTGGTGACAGAAATGGGTGATGGAGATTCCACGGGCTTTCAAAGCACTTTATTCACGTTCCTGCATAAGCAGGAGAAGTGGAGATGGCTGCATGCAGCAGATACTCTGCTTCCGTGTCAACACTGAAGTGTAACTCCAGAAAGTGATTCTGCCTCACAGAAATGCATTGTGCAATTCGTGCCTCTACCTCGTGTCTAAAAGCAAATCATAGAATCATAGCACCTTTTAGGTTGGGAAAGACCCTTGTGATCAGAGTCCAACCATAAACCATATCCCTAAGTGTCCTGTCCACACATCTTGTAAATACCTCCAGGAATGGTGTCAGAATGATACTGGACTCCTTAGAGAACTGCTCTGGGACCTTCCCTGGGAGAGCAGGGGACCTGTTCCAGGGGAATCACATGTCCTATTCTTATCGTCCTGGCTTCTCTATCTGCTGCTGGATATGAGGCCAAGCAGGCCTTGCTCTGATCCGGGACAGATGTCCTTCTGTTCTCATATCTGCAGTGGGAAAATCTAAGCCTTAGGGGTGCTTGGATGCTGTGGGAACAGGTGCAATAGGGGACCTAAAAAACAACAGATCAGAAAACATATGGGCCCACCCCAGCTCTTAATTAACCTAATTGCTGTAGCTTCCACGAGGGTCTGTGTGTTTTCCTAGTGTTGTTTCCGGTGCAGGCAAGCCCCAGTCCCTGTGATAGAGAGCAGACACAGTAATGCTATCAGCACCTCCTTCCTTCCCAGAAGGGGCCCAGCCGGACAGACCACCTTCATAAAATCCATCTGGGGGGCTCAGGGTGGAGGTCCTTCTGCCTAGATGTACAGCTCACCCTGCCAGAGAGGTGCTGTAGGCTTCTCTGGAGAGAGAGTGGAGGCAAGGAATGGGTTTGGAAAGCTAACAGGGGTTATTACAGTCCAGTGGTTTGGCTTGTCTGACTGTCCTGTCAGAGGAGGTTACTGCTCATTTGCTGCTCCAGGGGCAATGAGTCACTCAGGCTGCACTGGTCGGCTGATAAATGTATCGAGCCAGCTCACCTGTGTGTTCAATGGCACAGGAAAACCACTGGATATTTATAGAAAGGAATTGCGTCCCAACTGGTGCAAAGAGAACACGAAATGCTCCTTGGTTAAAGAGCACAACTGGGCTGTAGTCCTTTCTTTAGGGCTTCAGATCAAGAGAAAGGGTAGTCAAGAATCTTTACTGACTTCTTTTGATGCTCAGACAACAGCAAGTTTTTTTCACTTCAGAGTCTCTCTTCCTCACTGGAAGTATTTGGAGAACAAAGTCACTCCTGGTTTAGTTAAACATTTGTCTTTTCATGGCACTGAATTGTAAATAAAGCTGCTGACCTAAAAATACTGCAGATAACTTGAAGTTTCCCGAGGTTCAAAGATGTCCTCTAACAACAATCCTTGTGTTGTGCTGCAAACTGAAATGTGAAGTCAGTTGTCCAGATGTCTGGCATAGAGCAGCCCAGCCAGCCTGCTCTTTGCAAGGGAGCAGCTATTCCCACTGATGTGTTCACTCCAGCAGAGCCTCGATCTCTCTGAAGCTCAGGGACTAGAGATGTGAAGCACAGCAGAAGGAGCTGCCTTGAGAGGCACAGAGATGCCAGTGAGAGAGGAGGGAGTGTGCAGTGTCTGATGTGGACACATCTTGTCTGGCCAGCCAAGCAAAATGTTTATCACCTTTGGATTCACCATCCTGCCCAAAAAGCAAAACAGACGTGTAGTAGTGTTGGCAATCTCTGTAGGAATCTCCTGTCTGCCAGATTCTCTCTCCCTGCCCTCTCAGCAGGTGCCAGCTGGGTTTTTGCTTTCTTTCATCCTATGACTGTGTTTCATCAAAGCAAGCACAGTCAGGGGACGCAGAGCCCAAAGGCTTGCTAAATTTAGGCCTGATCTTTGGTCCTGTTTGCAAGTCATTTCTAGGCACAGTGATGTCTGACATACAAACTGGCTAAAATCAGGGTTTGCAAGTCCTAAGTGCAGCTATGTTTGCATTATTGTTTGGAAAGTCCTTCAGAACAGCTGTGTGCCTGCCAGAACAGACCAGCAGCACACAGACTCAGATCAAAGAGCCCTGATGAAATAAATTTCAACAGAGAAGCAGCCTACACTCTCCAAGTACCTGGGAAAGGAGGATCCTGGGAGAAGCACGGCGGCTGCAGTTTTGACACAATCAAACCATGTTCCCACAGTCCCCATGACTCAGTGCTGGAGTCACACATGTTCACTGTGGAGTCTTCTGCAAGAACAAGGAATGAACAAGATGTTAAGTCCCAATTAAGTTAATGGGGCTTAAACAAATCTTTCAAGTTGAACGTAGTGGTTTGTGTTGTAGTGGATGTAGATCTTGCTTAAGCTTCCCTTCCCCCTTCTTTCCATAGAGCTTCTTAAATTAAGGAGGAATTATGAACAGCAGTTCAAAGCCCAAAGTGCAACCAGAATAGGTATTTGGAATTCCTGTTCAAAATACCTTCGAAGAGGTGATAAATAAGAAACAGAGGTGAGGAGAGAGAGTGAAAAGTATGGTTTATGCCTGTTTTTTACACTTAGCTCATGGTGGTTTTCGAATGCAGAGGAAGTGTGGATGTTGGGTCTCTGTTTTGGCTGATTGCCCAACGTGCCATTGAAATCAGTGCCTGTTGGTAGTGCTGCCCTGGGCTAGAAAAGCATTCAGTTGGGGCTGGATCTGAAATAACAAATTAACCCAACTCTGGTCTGCTCTTTGAGCAACGTATTTGGTCCAGTTCAGGCCTTCATGAAGACCTGGATGGTCGGCAGCACTCTGCCAGGCCTTGTGCTCACCTGCCTGCTGTAAAATTGCCTTCTAAATGACATGAACCAAGGTGAAGCCAATCTCATTTTGCACCAGCCTGGGGTACCCCCATGATGCTCCTCTGGTGCAGAGCTCTCTGTTTTCCTTTTCATTGCTCTGGGGTGTCCCCATATCCTGCAGCTTGTGAAAAAGAAAGGGGTGTATGAGGTGTGTCATGCCCCAGGGGACTGTGGTTTAAGGACTTACTCAAGGGAGCTGAAGGGATGCAAGTTCAAAATAAATAAAAAGAAGTGAATCTCCACTCTTCATTCATTTGTCCTGGAGACTGATGTCCCAGCAGCTCCCTCTGTGCTCCAAGGAGAGACAGAGGAGATCCTTGTGTCAGCTATGGCTTGGGGTAAAGGGCAGCTACTGAAATGGGCTGTTCCTAAACTGTTAGAGGCTTTACAGGGCAAACCCAACACCTTAAACTTCTCCTGAAAACAAATGGGCAATCAGGCCTGATGAACACTCTTCCAGGAAGCTTTGCAAGACAGGCTTTTGTTAAGACTTGAACTATAAAGGTCTACAGCCTCCCATTTGACAAACAGACAACAGCATTTTTTTTCCCTGCTAACAAGGTTTCCTTAGGAATGGATCCACTGCTGAATCCTGAGTTTGCCTGGCATATTCCGGGGGACATCTGGCGTAAATTCTTCATTATTAGATTACATTAGTTGCAGCAATAATCATTCACATGGGATTATTACATCCAAGCTTGTCTCATTGCCTTTATCTTTTCACACATTGTCTTTCCTGGTTCCCCTTCAAAGGACTTTTGTGAGTCTGTGTCGGAGCAAGAAATTAACTTGTTAGTAATTTATGCATCATTTCCTCCAGCCACATGTATTTAGGGCAAGATCAATAAAATATAATAAGGAAGCGGGTGGGTATTGTCACCATGGGGCTGAAATAATTCCTTTGGTATCACTGTAAATCCTTCCCTCATATATGAAAACCTGCAGTGCTGTCCATCATTAGTTTATTTTGCTAGATTGTATCAACAGGGCATTTGATTCAGCTCTTTTATGTGCTTGGAAAGCTCTTGTCCTGCTACTTCTGCTCGCAGCCACACAAAGTGCCTCGAGTGGAGATTTAAGTTTTTGAGAGAGCAGTGTTTCACAGCCTTTCTTCTGGCTCCCGTTGTGTAATTAAAGCTGTGCCATGTCACACTGGAGATTCATTTCTGGAGTGGCTCCATGCTCTGGCAGCTGCTGAGATATGTTAGGTCTGAGAAAGGGAAAGGGATAGGAAGAGCACCACGGCTCAGGGCACAGAAATCTTGCTGTTGGTGGGAACTGGGGATGCAAACCTGAGTGTGTCTAAAGGTCACTGGCAGATTCGAGGGAGTCTGAATAGTGATCTGACTGCTGGGCAGCCCTTCCTATGTAAAAATAAAAAAAAAAAAAAAAGAAAGAAAAGCAGGAGTTTGGATCCGTCTTACCCACAGCAGGGGCAATGCCTGTGGAGAGAAGAGACAGCAGACAGAGCACACTGGATTTCTATGTCTCCTAAAGAGGAGTCTCTTTTCTCACCTCCTGGCTTCAATCCAGACTACCCTGCAGGGTTTCAGCTGCATGAGAACTCGAACTTGAGGAATTTCTTGCAGTTTCAGATTAAGAATTTCCTAAAAGTGCAAGAAAAATCAAACCAGCAATTTGGCAGCCTTGCTATCTCTGCCTGGTTGGACTCCCTGTGGCTGCTTCTGCTGCGGGAAATGTCCCGGCAATTGGCACTGATGAGGAAGGGGCTATGTGTCCCACCTTGGCTTTGGCAATGCTCTGTCTGCTGATCTCAGCAGAGCAGAGGCTCCAATTCCTGAAAGTTTCTGGAAGGCGAAGCCCTGAGATCACTCTGCACTTTGGGACCTGTGTGTTTTCTTGCTGTAAAAGTGGAGAAATCTAGGAGAGGGAGGTGGTTAAAACCCCCTAGTAGGCCTGACTCATTCCAGAGGAATAGTCTATGTGGGGTTGTTCTGGGCTGAGCAGCACACAGTGTACAGGATGGGGCAGCGGAGGCAGAGCAATCCTGCCCTCCACAACCCCAGCAGTGTTGACACAGCCTGAAGGGGAGAGCAGAGGAGATGAGATCCTGAGATTATCAGTGCAGACAGGGGAGAGGAATGTTGTTTGCTTGTAGCTTTTCTCCATCAAGACTGGCAAAATCCAAACACCAGGGAGGATGCAGGCAGACGCCTATGCATGGTTTGAGAATGTAACAGAGATAAGCAAGAAGAGGAACAAAGCCAGAGGCTTTAACTTCAGCACAAGAAAAACCGGTCACAGCACAGGATAGTCTTCTGAAAGCCTTCTGGAGACAGGGGTCTGTCCAGGTCACCTGCAAGCAACTAGTGGCACTGCTCAGGAATGTGTACAGAACATTGCTGCCTTCACACCTGCCCCCACCATCCTCAGACAGCTTCGGTGAGGCAAAAGCCAGTTGTGCCTGGTCTCCACAGGAGTCCAGTGGTGCTGTGGCCAACACTGCCACCCTCTCACTGGAAAAGTTTGTTACCAGATAGAGTGGGTGCAGATGAGAGAGAAAAAAAAGGCAACTGGCAGAGGGAAACAGGAAAACAGAACTGCGGCAGATGCTCAGATCGGATGGCAGTTGTTTGCTTGGTTTTGTTTCTTTAGGAGCTGGGATTAGAAAAGAAATCATTCGCAGGAGACACTTTCTCAGCAGAGCCGCTTCGGACGGACTCCTTTGCGTCGCAGGGCCTTTCCCAGGCAGGCTGTGCAGCCAGCCCTCCCCCCGGCATTGCAACATCTCCCGCTTTCCAAAGAGACAGGAGCAAACACAGGAAACCCCAGCCCGGTCAAGGTCTGGGAGGTAAATTTGTAACTTAGGACAGACTGTGAGGATGCTGCTCTGTAATATGTAAACACTTCTTTCTTTCTCCGACAGCCGAGCACCGCTGAGAGAGCTGATCCCAAACCTCCCTTCATGGTTGAGTCTACTGAAGAGACAGGACGCAGGTTGGAAATGCAGCCGGGCACACAGGTTACTTATTCCCTGGAGACGGGCTCCTTCCCTCATTTCTGTAAGTCCTTGTCCTGATCCTGTGCAAATCATCTGTGTGGGCTCCGTTCTGGGCTGGGAGGCTGTGCAGGACACCATGGGGAGCCATGGGGTTTGCCCAGCCTCCTGGGCATGCTGCTCCTGTAGCCATCTGAACAGAGCCTTTATGGGACTTTACTTTGGCTGCAGGTCTTGGGGAGAAACCCTTGTAGCACTGAGCTGCATTGTCCATGGAAGGAGTTTAGACACTGGAAAAACATAATTCAGCAGCAGTGGTGGAGATGTGATGGGACCCATGGGCTGGGGAAGGAGGTGGCAGCTCTGTCCCCAAAGATGTCTGGTCTGATTTGGGGCAGAAGGATGGGCTTGTGTTCCTCTGTGTCTCTTCCAGACCTGTGTGTCTGTGCTTTCCTCCTGCAATGGAGGGAAAGAAAAGTGTTGAGGGTGTGGAAGGGCATACTGTATTTACAGGTGGGGGCTGCAATGGCTTATACTAAAGGAGTTTTGGGGATCAGCTCATAAAGGTTAAAAAAGAACAGGTGGGAGCTACATGTAAAACTAGTCAAGAATTTTCCATGAGGATAATACTTTTAACAGAGTGATGCTTCTCTAAAAAATGAAGCTCTTCCTGGATAAATATTGATTTTGTCAAATATATTAAATATGTGGTTGTATGTACACAGAGAGAGGAAATTCCACTGGGAAAAAGTCTTACTGGCCTAATTAATTTCAGATCCCTTTGAACCTGGTTTGGGTTTTGACCTGACTCAATGTGTTTTGCTGACTGCTGCATATAAGCTCTTTGCAATATACATGTAACAATATTCTGACCAAAAGGAATATAATTACTTGCCTTTATGTATTTCCAAGTCACATAAAATTTAAACCAGCAACTCCTCTTGCTGCTTTACTAGTAAATATGTCACATATCCATATCAATATTAAGTTTAATTATCATCAGCAGGTACACTATTTGTCTGATTCCTGTATATCAGGTGAACCTGCTGTACAATGCTGGAATTGATCTTGTTGGATGCAAAGTAACCTTTGCACCAATTCTGAACTCTGGGAATCAAAACCAACCTGTGTTGGGCAGATGTCCATGTAAGTAAAGGACAGAGAAAAAATTATGTTCTAGTCTCTGAGGTTTAAAAACTGTCATGAGAGCCAGAAAGGCGTCCATCCCACCAGCCTACTCTCACCCTCAGCATAAAGGGGGCCGCACAAGATCCCTGCTTGGTGCTCAGCCCCAGTCTCAGTCTCAGGCTTAGTCCCCAGACCCTGTTGTCTGGGAGTGATCCACGAAAGATTTGTCACCAGCTGCAGCCAACAGAGCCCAGAGTTGAAGTCTAGCGTGTGCTGCCAAAACCAGCTTGCAGGTACTCACAGGTTGGCCCCTTCCACTCTGCATCTGTCAATAAAGTGAGCATCCTTCCCATCCTGACTTTGCCCAGCTGACCTTTTTAAACATGGTTGTAGGTTCTGCACGATCTTCCCTGTGACAGCTCTGAAGATTCATTCTGAGCATTGCAAAGGCAGTTGGTTTAGGGGACAGATCAGCAACCTTTCATGGGTGCAGGGCTGTCCTGCCTCTCCCTCAAAGACCAGCTCACATAGAAGCCCTTTAAATAGCTGGTGAGAAGGAGGTTTTTCCTGGGCGAGACCTAGAGTGTTGTATTATATGTATAATGTTGAGTAGCATTATAATATCACTGATTTTATACTATCACTGATATTATAATATCACTGCAGGCATGATTGCAGTGATAGCAGTAGAAGAAAGGGTGGGTATGTGTTTGTTGCAGATGTTTTGAGTTTCCTCTTGATCTGATTCAGCTGAAGAATCTAAATGAGCTGCCCAAGGGTTTTTTTACCCAGAGGATGAAGCTAGAGGGTGGTTTGGAGTTTGTTTTTTCTTACTGTGATTTTGCTCCTCTGCAGTAGCTTGCTGGGGTGATTCAGAAGCTGAGCTGAAAGTCCTCACCGTGTGCCTTGTGTGCTCTCTGGCTCTGCTCTTCCTGTAAGTCCCTTGCTTGGGCTGAGCAACATTCTACTGCCCAGGAGGGGGGTGTTGGGCTGCCCTTGGGAAAGGGTGAGACATGAGCTGCCTAGAGCAGCTTCCTCTGTGGCCTCTCCTGTGGCCAAAGAGCAGTGCAGCAGCTCTGAAGTCCTAGGATGCCAATACCTGCTCTGTCCTTGCAGTTGGTGGCTGCTGAGAAAAGCTTTCTCCTCAGATGGGCCCTGCTGCCCTGTGGGTTTTCTGCAATGCTTTTATTTGCTGCTTTCTTGTTACAGCTTTTGATGGGAAGCCTTTGACGTGGTTCTGGCAGAAATTGCTCTCACCTTGGCCTGTCTCTTCTAAGTTTCTTTCCAGAAACATTGCTGGATCCTGAACAAGACATTTTGGGGCCAGGTTTTGGGTGGTTACCTACCTGTCAGGGGCGGTGGACATGGTAGTTGTGCTGTGGGGAGGCCAGGCAGCCTCCACTCCCAACTGGCAGAAGTCCTTTGCTGTCTAGAGTTTCACAAGGGCTTTATGTGTACTTTTTGGTATAGCTTATATTACTGTGGTTATTTATGTGTTTATTACTGGAGTAAAGCCTCTGCTCTCAGTGTTTTGAGGAAGAAAAGCATTACACTGCAAATCCAGCTGAAGAAGTTGCATTCAGAGACTGAGACAGACTTGGGGGTGGATTCTTCGCCTGGCACCAACCCTGCTGGGCTTGAGGGCACAAAGTCGGAGTGCACAAGGAATCTTGGTCTCCTTCTAAAAACAAACAAAATCTGAGTTTTCTGTCCCAGTACTCTGGGGAGTACATGGTGTGTCTGCTGCAAAGCCAGAGCAGATGAAATTTGCTGGGGAGTTTGGCTGTTTTGAGGTGGAGGCTCACTCCTTTCCACTTGGGTCCATCTCTTTGAGAACCCGGCTGAAAGGAAGGCATGAGAGCAAAGATGTCTGGACTGGGTGCTGAGGGCTGTGCTTGCTGGTCCTTGGCATAGGATCCAGCAGGGTTACAGGAGGATACAGCACTGTTTTGGGAAGAAGGCTGCCTCGGTGCCTGGCTGGCCCTGAGGGCAGTGAAGGGGTTAAAGCTCAGCCGTTCTGCCCAATCAGTCTGGCTTGCCTGTAATAACCAATTAACGAAGTGTAATTGTGCAAATCCATATGTGGCAGTAATTACCAGAGAGATTAATGGATTCCTTCCTTTCTAAGCGGACCCCACCACAGCTTGCCAGCGTCCCCCCGCCACCTGAAAGGATTCAGAAAGGGGGGAAAGCGGGAGCTGCTCTGCCCTGGACACTCTGTGATGAAGCCAAGTGGACAGGGAGGCCCTGTGGGGACTGCCCAGTGCTTGTTTAAATAACCCTTTTCATCTCCCTGCGTTTCCTTATGTACAGCTCGCTGCTCCCTGGCTTGGACCCGGCCTCTTGAGGACAGTTCGTGCCCAGCCTGTCAGGGCCTGGGCTGCCATGTCCCTGCCCTCCCCATTGTCCATTCATTCCCTGCTCCCCGTTCCCCTGTTTAGCCCTAATTGCTGCAGAATATCGCGTCTGTTTGCCCTCTTCTTTTGTAGCTTTGTTATTTTAGTTGCAATGGGTAATCCAGCAAACTGTTAAAGGCATACACGAGGCTAGGAGGGGACACCAGGGCACTTGGGGCAGGTTTTCAGGCCAGGCAATGGGGTTGTGATTGGGGGATGGCAGATTGCAGGCAGGCTGGGCCTGACACATCCTCTGGGATGGGTTTTCTTAGGGATATCTGACCACAGAAGTCAAGAGGGACCCTGGAGCAGGTGAATAGTTCCCCTCTAAATGCTCTGGGTTGTGAAAGAGGGCATTGAGTCCTGCTGAGGGAGAAGGGGGTGCATTTGCAGACTGTGCCCTGACAAGCCACCACCAGGGCAGCAGAGGCTCCTCCACAGTTGCACCAGCACTTTGGGCACTTGAGGTGCAAAACTGCCCGTCCCACTCAGCAGATCTGACCAGCCTTTCCTCCACATCACATACATGGGTCTGCCTGAGCCCTGCTGGCCCATGGTGGGGGGGAGCTGGGAAGAGCTCAGCCCTGTTTCTGTGCTAGGCGATGATCCCTGCCCCTGACAGGTATCTCGTGCAGAGAGTCAGCCCGTGGGGAGGGCTGATGTGCTGGCTGGGGAGCTGTCCCTCGCTGGCTGCACGCACAGGGCTGCACGTGCCCTGGGGGTGGCTGTGCCTGCTCAGCAGGGGATGGGGCAGGTGGCCGGGGAGACAAGAGCCCTTTAGAGGTTGGGATGGCAGGGAGTGGTCACATCTCATCTCACGTCAAGCATCCTTGCATCCTCATTGCCTTCCTCTTCAGGCTGAAAAGGGGATGCTGTGGTTTGAATCTGGGCCTGTGATATTTATTTATTCACCCTCTGTATGTAGCTGGGACTTGGACTTGGGGTAGGTCAGAGCTGTGTGGGCCTGGTGAGAACATTTTGTGGGTATAAAAAGCAGTCACATATGCCAAAGGTGCATCCCTCTTGCAAAGGATGGATGCTTCAAGCAGGATAGGAGCAGAGTGTGTTCAAGTGTCCTCTCTCCATCGGGTACATGCCAGCAGCCTCTGCCCTGAACTGTTCAGCTTCTTCCATCACTGATAACTGCGTGGGTCCAGGTCTGGCCGTCCCCAAAATTTACAGTGATATCTGCACAGACATCCCTGCACAGCACTGACTGGCCCTTGCCTGGCTGTTCTCTGGCAGCCCTGGCCCTATTCACTGCCACATGCATGGTGATGGAAATAAATGACCTTTTCTTGTTGCTGACTTGTTACAAGGGCCAGAAATGTGGCTGCTCCAAGGGAGTGCAAGGTGCTCAGCAAGCACGAGCAAGGCTCTTCTCCAACTGTGGTTACAGATGATGGGGGAGATTCTTGCCTGGAGGTAGTAGGAATGAACAGAAAATTGTGTCTTCCTATAAGACCAGGAGATGTGGAGAGCACTGACAGAGATTCTGCTTCTGGGTTTGCTTGCTCGGGGTCCTGGGAGCCAGCCCACATGAATAGCTTTGTTTCCAGCCAGGAAGAGGCACCAGGGCAGCCCTTGGGTATTGCAAATGGGATAGTTTTGTTTGTCAGAGAGGTGTGTCCATTGGTGTCAGCTGAGGCCCTCGACTGTTTTAGCTCTTCCATTTCACCTGACCAAGGGTTCATCAATATCCATCTTCCCTTGCTGCTGGGTCATCCTAGGTTAGAGGTTGTGTGCCAAAGCATGGCATGTAAACATGTTTCCTGGGTCTGCTTTGCTTGTGGGATCTTGAAGTAGCTTGTGTCTTGGGAGAGCAGCTTTTCTGGAAAGCTTCCCACCTGGCACAGGTGCCCAGGGGATTCAGAAAAGTACTTGGGGCACTGAGGGATGTATCTTGCACACTTTCTGGGGTGCTTGAAATGTTGGGTCTTTGTTGCCCTGGGTTTTAGGCTCTAGGGCTGCAAGATTTAGTGGATAGGTATGATTTAAAAGCCTCATTAATTAAATGAGCCATGGAGACTGGTATGTGTGGGTATGGCTTGGCTCTTAAATGACCGGAGTACCCTGTGGGAACATCCCTTACTGACTCACAAACTGTACTTGGGAACTATCTGATGGGAAGTGCCAATCTTTGCAACTATCAGGACAGACCCTGGGACTGGTGAATTTATCAGCCCTTGGTGGTCTGGAAAGCTTAAGGCCTTATAAAGAACTGGTTCCAGATTTTTCAACAAGGGTATGTCTGGCTGGCAGAGGAGACAGCTCTGTGGAGAAGCTGCTCTGGGATCTTCATGGCTTGCTTTAATAAACAGACTTAAGCCAGTGCACTTCAGTGCAGTGCCAGTACTTGATGTTTTGCTGTGCCCACATCATCCCAGGTCCTTTCTCTTCTGCTTGTGTAGAGGCTGCTCCTTCTGCTCAGAGGCTTGAAAGGAAAGGGCCAAAACATGTGGCTGGAGCTCTTTACTCTCTCTTTCTACAGGGAAGAGGTTGAGGGGCAGAGAACAGATATTTGACGCTGACAGCGTGTCATTCTACATCCCTGCAAATTCTTCAAGTGCTTGCTCCTCACTGCTGGGCTGTCTTGGCTCTGTGAGGTGTGATCTGTCGTTGTCTTCATCCAGAGCTTTTCCTTTCTTTGGCACGCAGGGCATTTTGTCATGCTCCCATGGCTTTAAATACCAGTGGATTGTCCATTTTGTATAGGGGAATATCTCGCTTTTGAGAGAAGAATATGTTTGAAAGGCAGTGGATGAAGAGAGGGATTCTCACTGTAGGTGGCTCCTTACCCAACCCTCAGCTGCACAGGGAGGCAAAGGGTTTTAAACATTTTCTGCAGGGAAACATTGAGGAACCGATCTTCTGGGAGAACATTTTGTCTGAGTTTCATGTTGTGTTTGTCTCCCTTCGGCTGCCACTGGAGGCAAGTCCCAGGGAAGGACAGCTGATAGAAGAGTGATGAGAGATGTGTGGCTGTGTGGGCAAAGAGGTGGCTCAGTTCTCTGAATGTCAAACAGACTGGGCTGGCAGATTCTTGTACTGAAATTGCTTGTACCTATAAGGAGATGATCTCAAAATGAACCTGTTGCTTTTCTGTGAGTTGGCAATGCCAGCAAGGCTTAGGGATCTGATACAAACTACCAAGAGTGGAGTGGTTTGAGCCACCAGTGGAGGCAGAGACAGTGAGGGCTAAGGTGAGGTCTTTATATCCCCCTCTCCTGTCTTTTTTTTTTACTGCCAGTTAATGACAGGGTTCTTTGGGCTTCAGCTCATCTTAAATGCATTTTATGCCTCATGTGCTTATGTGGCTAGATGTGGTTGTGCTTCATTTCTTCCAACTGCCATGCCTCTGGATCTGATGTTTGGGAATAGGCTGCACAGGCATGTTTGCAGCAGAGCATGGACCATGAGTGTGTCTTTAGGCAAACATGGTGACTGTTTATTGATTGGGGATGTGCTGGGGGTGGGGTTTTTTTCCTGGTGACTCAGAGGCATCTTAGGTGTGAGCTGGGGGCTTGCAGTGTGCAGGATTGCTGTGCTTAGTAGTGCTAGGCCAGGTTTGCTGTATCAGAGTATTTGGAGCAATGAAAACGTGTTCGAAGACTGGCTTGAAACTCAGTGGAGCTCAGGAGAGCCATCCCCAGGAAGATCATGTCATTACAGAAACTGGTGATTTTTGTGCATTAGAGAAGACAGCAAAGCACTGAGAAACCTGCCTCTCCTTCTTTCATTCAGGCACACTTGGGTTTTTGTGGTGTTTGATTTCCTTCTCTGCTCTCAGGGAACCCAATGGACAGGCTGAAATCTACTGAAAAAGGGGTTAATGAGCCAGTGGCATCTGCAGAAATGAAGTGGAAGTGGGATCCAAGTGAGCTGCCTTGTTCCTGAGGAGCTGTAAGCATCCTGTGAGAGAGGCAGCAGCCCCACCGTCCCACTGTGGCTTATAAAAAATGTCTCTGACTGGAGCAAGGACTAAACTCAAAGGCAGGTGGCTGAGAAGTGCTGACAGGAGCTGTACCTTGGTGACATGGTGAAATGTGGCTTTTGGGCCCTTGGTCCAGATCAAAAGCTCTGTGGCCATGTGACTCATAGTGCTAATCTGGTGTAATGCTGTCTCCTTCCACAGATCTTTTCAAATGATAGTAATGGGCCAATTTGATAAGGCAGGCTTTATCCTGGATCAGCTAGTGGGCTGCCAGAGAGCAGGCTGTATGAAAGACATAAAAGGAGAGACAGGAGTGATTCAGAGAAAGCTGGAGCTCTCACTATGGCATTAATGTGACAGTGTGAAGTCAGATGCTCATACCTGTGAGCAGTGCTCACTGGTGAAACCAAGTGTGTGCAGTCTTGAAGCTGTGGCCTTTCTGGCTTGGAAAGACATGGATTAGAAATCCAACAGCACTGATCTCCCCTCTCCCATGGCAGGATACAGAGGGTCCTGGGATTAGGTGTCTTGTGACGGTTATCAACCTCCTGGGTTTTTGGGGCCTGGCTTGGACCTTGGGACCATGGCTGTGCCCTCAGCCATGAAAGTATTGGTGTTAGCCCTTGAAGTGAAGCTGTTCCTCTTGGATACCTTCAAGCCTTCCTCCCCTGAGAAAGGAGCTACTCAGAGCAGAAATAACCCTTGTTACCTTGAACTCCAAGATAGCCACGTTTGCCTGTCTGGTATAAATAGACCATCTGAGGCAGCCAGATGTGATGGAGATTGACAGGTTGTCTCTGGAGTTTTGCACTTGCTGAAGCAGGAGGAAATGTAAAAGCATGAACGTGGGGATGCACAGCATGAGAGTAGCAAGCAAAGCCCCCAGGTGCACAGCAGGCTGTGGCACCTGCTGGGGGGATGCAGGTGGGAGCCCTTTGTGGCCTTGTCCAGGACAATGCTGTGACAAGACCTTTCTCACCCTGTATTGAGCTCTGGTGGCTATCAGCACGTGCCAGGTCCAGCAGATGAGGTCTCCCCTGAGTCTCTTCTTCTCCAGACTGAACAGAACAAGTGCCCTCAGCTGCTCCTCATACAGCTTCCCCTCAAGGGCCTTCACCATCTTTTTTTGTCTTCCTTTGGATGCTCTCTAATGGCTTAATATCTTTCTTATATTGTGCTGCCCAAAACTGCCACAATATTCAAGATGAGGCCGCCCAGTGCAGAGCAGAGCAGGACAGTCCCCTCCCTTGCCTGGCTGGCAATGCTGGGCCTGATGCCCCCCAGGACACGGCTGGCCCTCCTGGCTGCCANACTTCAAGAGAGCCAGCAGCTCCTCCCAGTTTTTTGTCATCTGCAAACTTGCTCAGTATCCCTTCCAGTCCTGCCTCCAAGTCATTTATGAAGGTGTTGAAGAGCACTGGGCCTAAGATGGAGCCCTGTGGAATCCCACTAGTGACAAGTTGCCAGTCTGATGCTACCCCATTCAGCATGGCTGGGCGTGCTCAACTTGTGAACCAATTGCTCACCCACTGCCTGATGTGTTTATCCAGCTGTGGGCTGGGCATTTTGTTCAGAAGTATACTGGGAGAGACAGTATTGAAAGCTTTACTGAAATCCAAAAAGATTACACGACTTGCCTCCCTTGATCAGTTATGGGCTTGCAATCCCAACCCAAAGCAATGGATGCTTTTGATTAAAAAAAAAATATTTTCCAGAGGGTCCAAATGGCTACTCTTTTGGATCCACCTTTGTTGCATGCTTTTCCATGACGCTACCACTGCTGACCTTTCTGCTCTGTCAAGGGGGAGTCGCTGGGAAGCACATAGGCAGTGATTCTTCGCTGTTACAAAGGCTGGGATTGTTGGCAGCTTGACGCCCCAGAAAGTGTCTAATTGACTTGACTCTCTCTAGCTGGGCTCCGAATGGATTTTCTGCCTCGGGATATCTCGGCGTTATAGTGGACCTGTTGTTTTTGCTCCCCGCATGGTATTAAAAAGTGCATTGTTGGAGCAGAAAGCGTGAGTCAGAGCGGATGTGCGGAGGGAGCTGCCTGTCGCCCCGTGAACGAGTGCCAGCGCAGGGGAGCGGAGCGAGACGGGGTCACCTGCCATCCACAGTTAGGAGCTGAGAACTCTCTTGGAGCATGTCAGGGAAGGGGCTTGGCTTGATGGTAGGGACATAAATCTGCCCTTTGCATTTCAAATAGAGAGCAGTAGCATTAAAATATCTTCTCTACTACTTTAGGAATGTTTATCTAACTCCAGTGCACCTGCAGTGTGGGCTTGGTCCCAGAGGTGCCCTCTGGGCTGGGCAGAGGCCTTGCTCATTGGTGCTCACACTGGCACCACTGTCCATGAGTGTCTTGCTTGCACCTGTGTCAAAAAGTGTATGTGCCACCACTGGTGCCTGCCTGGGGAGGTAATTCCCTTCAGGAGTGGGCAGCTGGACTCTGCAACCAGCAAAGCTGCTGGAGGTGCTTAGGCGTGCGTAAGAGGATTCAGTGACACCGCTGATTAGTGTCCAGGGCCTCATTATGGTGCTGGTAATTGAAGGTCTCCCAAGGTTTAAACACGCTGGGAATTACTTGCCCTCAGAGGCTGCGCTTGGCTGCGTGGGACGGTGCTTTCTGCAAGGTAGGCAGTGCCCTCCCTGGAGCAGCCTGGCACTGGGAGTGGTGACCCCTGCCCTCCAGACCTTGGGGAGAGCACCCACACTGGGCAGCAATTGTAGGGCTCAGGGAGAGATAGGAAAGGCCTGGGGAGAAGGAGAGGGCAGGCTGTGTTACTGCAGGTGTGTTTGTGGTGCTGCTGTTTGAATGTGCTGCTGCTGGTAATTGCATTAGCCCGGTGGGGCTCTGGGGGTAATTTCATTAGCTTGGTGTCTGTGGTTATTGCTGGACATGAGACAGTGGTGAGAAAGGGCAGGGCTGGGTAGGGAAGGGCTGATGCAGCAGCCCCCTTCCTCTCCGTCTCCAGAGAATCACAGGAGGCACCTTGCCTTTTGGTGACTTTTGCCTGTGCCAGGCCAATGCCAACCAGTACAACAGATGGATTAGGTTGGCTCAGTCCATTGGTTAGCCTGGACAAACCCATTTTCAAGTCCCTGCTCTGCTGCTGACTTCCTGTTTGGCCCTGAGCATGTCACTTGGTGTCTTCGTGTCTGCTCTCAGAGGCCAGCAGGGAGGAAAATGGGCATTTTGGCTCCTGGGGCCCTCAGCCTGGTAGCCCGTTTTGCTACTCACTAGCCCTGTGAAGGGAGGCCCAGCTCAAACAGCAACAACCCACGGGCAGTGGGTTTTCTCTGGGACTCTCATTCCGGAGCAATGTCAGGAGGAAGATACATGTGCAGCTGTAGGACTGTGAGAGCTGCCACCTTTTATTTGGTCATACATGTGGCATCAGCATATACATCAATGCCTTTGTCTTTAAACAGAGATGGGATGGGGGGCTGATGGGATTCTTGATCATATTTGGCATTTTCCTGGTTCAAGGAAAAGGAACCATGTTTAATTTCTAGCTTTCCTGGTTCTGGAGCAGGGTGGAATAAATGGTAAGCCTTCCATGTTTCGGGTCTGGCACCACAGACCAGCATCCTAAAAGGCTTGGTGGAGTAGTTGCTATTCCAACACAGTGCTGAAGTACTGACTGCAGCACAGTGGCCTTGGAAAGCTAACTGGGAGGTGAGTTGGGGATCCCAACACAGCATTAGCTTCTCAGCTGGCTTGAACAGCACTGCTTTGTTGGGAGTCCTGCTCTGACTGATGGCAGCAGGTATGGCTGCTGAATGCCCATCAGTTTTCCCTCCTAAACTGACAATAGTTTTCCTTCTTAAATTGACAGTGGCAGTTTTAATGTCTTCTCCTTTTACATAAGGGGCGGTGGTGGAAAAAAAAGCATTCAATAACTTGAAGAAGTGCATTGTGCTATTCTAGTAGAGACTGAGGAGCTGCCTCCTGTATGGTCCTGCAGCACTGCTCAAAAGAGACTGGACTGGCTCCTTGAGTCTGTCTGTCACAGACTGATTTGGGTACAGGGGCTGGAGCTTCTCCACACTCAAAAATCCATGGTGGTCTCCTAAATTAATTGCCTGATGCTTGATTTGCCTGAGGAAAGGGCCTGTAGGGCTTTCCTTGAAGTTGCTCAGTGTGTGCATGTGTTCTGCAGCGCTAAGCACTCACTAACCCAGATCTGCTAAAAATCAATAAAGTAATCCACTTACTGCTTGGGACTGCCAACCTTTTTAAGGAGCTCAGAGATGTTTTGTCTTCTTTCCTCTCCCCTTTCTTTTAAGCTGAAAGAAAAGAGCTATGGGGAAGGGTGTGCTGACAGAGCTGGACTAAAATCAGGCTCTTTGCTCTGGGCAGATCAATAAAAATAATTCCCTACTAAAACTTCATTAGCATGGAGTTAAAGCTGCTGAGATCCCACGTGGTGGGTAAGAATTAATGGTACTAGTAAATCTCGTCACGGTTGGTGCTTAGAACGCAAAGCCGCTTCACTGCTCACACCTCCCTGTGCCCAGAGCTGCTGGGGCTGAACTGAACATGCAGCTTGTTTGGCTTGAGGGCAAGGGATGAGCCAGCCTGGGAAGGTAGGGAGCTGTGACCCAAGCAGGTGGAAGCAAAACTGTTGTCCAAGAGCAGATTTGTCTGAAAACAGCATCTCAGTTCTGAGTGCTGGTGGGCACTCGGGGACTGGGGGTAGATGGCCCTGATGCATCTCTGCAGGGTGATGGACAGATGATAGGAAAGGTCTCTGAGGGGGTGCTGGACAGGCAGGCTTCTCATCATGCCAGAGCTTTCCTGTGACAGCAGATCAGAGAAACATCCCCCTGGCAGGTCGTTGTGTGGGGCTGCACAAAGTCCCTCTCTTATGTGGAAATCTTGGATCTTATTGAGGGTGCGAGTGTGAAAATCACTTCTTTTGGAAGCAGATTGTTTGCTGGAGTTTTTGATTGAAAAATGTTTCTTTCAGTCCTGTCACAGAGGAAAAAAACTTGCTCTGCTGAGAAATCCAATTTTCTATCCGGAGATTGAAACAAGCCACCTTGCAGCCTGTTTGTCAGCAGTGCCCTGGGTCTCTGCCTGTGGGGCATGGAGGCATCCCTGGCTTGTGCCTGACTCTTGTCTCCTGCCCCCAACAAGGATCCTCAGTGTGGCTATTAAAGGACAGCACCAGAAGCAAAGCCAGTGTTAGCCTGAAATAGCAAACTTTGCCTACAGGTTAGAAATCCCGTGGTTTCTGGGTTTCATGTCACTTGGATTAGACAGGGTGGAATGTGGGGCAGCGTCCACTGAAACAGGAGCTGGGCCTACACCTTCTGCACCTGGATGTGTCGGTGAACACTGGCAGGATTGACTGGCCCTTGCTGAGGGTGTTTGCTGGGGATGTCCTTGTTGCAGATTGCAGTGGTGGCGGGGGAGGACACAAGCTCAGCTGAACAGGGAGTGGGATAGGACATAGCACCACAATCAGATGCTGCTATGTTGTGCTCTTGTGCTGGTTATCAAGCCCTCCGGTCTCCCTTCCCTGGAACTCAAACCTTGGGATGTGTAAGCGTGGTGCTCGGCTGCCTGTTCTCCCCTGAAACAGTTCTGCAGTGCCATTAATGTTTGTGCAATAAAACAAACGAGATGTGAAAGGTGGCCAGATAGAAGATACAAGAGTGATCTCTGCTGTTTGTATTCCCCCTGTGAGACTGCGGTTGCTTGGGTTTTTTTGCCTCAGTAGAACCTACTCTGAATACTGATCTTTCTTTTTTTTTTTTTTNGCGTGTGTAAACCTGTGCTAGAGCTAATGGGCTACACAGAATGCTGATACCACCGCCTGCAAACCTCCTAACTCCTGACAGCAGGCAGATTATCCATTTGTTCTGCTTCATGGAGATGCAGTCCCAAATGTTAGCTTCCCATTCCCAGGTAAACTCTGAAGTCCTGGAGTTGATATGATGTAACTGCTGCCCACAAGGAGCTGTACATCCATGTCATGGTATCCTCCTGATACTACACATAACCAAGTCATGACACACAGATGCAGAGCAGAAATGGGAGGAAACCAAATCAGCTTTTAAAAATATTTTAGAAGTTGTTAATATGAGGGAGGGAAAAGCCCTTTCCCTTGCTTAAACTCTAGCTAGAGATAAATGGATATGGCAACATCTGAAAGCGAAGGAAGAAACAGAGCTAACAAGGGTAACCTTTCCCTCTCCTGCACACGTGGTATTCAGGGTTGACAGCACCTCAGTCAGCATCTGCCTGAGCTGCTGCTGGGCTGGCATATTCCATGCCTTTCCCTTCCAGCATGTTTAGTGCCAAAGGGCAGCATGGGTCCTTGGGTGTCCTGAAGGGAGCCAAGTGGCAGAAGGCCCTTGAAGGATGCCAAACATCCTAATCTGCTCTTCCCTCATTTTGTCTTGCTGTTTGCGTGGCATGCTCTCCATCCTGTGTGTGGGGATGCTTTGTGCTCTCCCTGGGAAGGCAAAGCCCCTTGCTAGCCCTGTGCCCCCTTTCTCTGCCACATGGCTTGTGCCAACAATAGGGCTGCAACCCACCTTCTCTTTAAACACACATGAGGTCTTGGTCTCTGCTTGCTTTACAACTTGCAGCAAAATTCTTCTCCATTCCTTTGAGGTGACTTCATTCAAAGTCTCCCAGATTAGAAACCAGAAACAGAGGGCTGTGCTGTTGCCTGCATCCCTTCCTTTCCCCAGAATTGCATGGGTTTGGTAGGGGGCTTGTGAGGCATGGACCTGCTCCTGCTTCAGAGTACCCGGAGGAGGCAGTGCTGGAGACTGCATGTGGCTTTGGCCCAGTCTGGCAACTGGCTACCTATTTCTGCTTATTTCTACCCCTTTCCTGCAGAACTTCCTTGTCAGGATGGGTGGGCATTAAATTGAAGTTGTGGATGTAAGAATGGGACTGTCTGCGAATCCTACTGTACTCTGCTGCCTTGGCTGTGAACACTTTCCTGGCTCTGTGTGGCACAGATTGAGCTCGCAGGGTTCTGTCCTGTGTCCCACCTCTTCTCATCCCATACAGCTTTAGCAACTGGTTAATGATGCTTTTATTGTGTGATTTGGGTGCTTTTTGGACTCCTTTGGGTGGAGTAGGAAGTGAAAATTAAGCTTCCAGCTCCACTAGCCCCAGGAAGGTCCTGGTCCTCCTCAGCCCATTAGGGCTGCATTTCCTAGGGGTGACTGCAGTCCAGCACCACAGGGCCAGGATGTGATGTTGGGAGCACAGCTGAGACATGGTTTGGTGTGGGATGGGAGTGTGGAGCTCTGTTCCTGCACAGCCCTAGCATCAAAGTGCTGAGTTGGTTGCACATGAGCTGTTGGCCAGCCCATCATCATCATCTGGGTGAGGGTTGGTCCTTCGCCTGGCCAGAGAACCCTCCACATGGCTGGGGCTGGTGTAACTAATTCACTGCAGCGAGTCTCCACCGGTGGAAAAGCAAAGCCCCCCCGCCGCCTCCTTCCCCACGATGCTCCTCCCCTAAACGACTTAACCTCTCCCCCTCCTCCCAATTTCTGATCTATACCGGAGCCGTCATGCATTGATTGGCATCTTATCCGGGCGATTATGCTCCTTGGATGGTCCGCCGTGAATTTGCAGGGAGCCGAGACAGCTGAGCACGGGAGGCAGCCCTGAGCGGCGGAGAACAAGAGCATGTCTCATCCCGGCGAGCAGCTGCTGCCGGCGTGAAGCAAGGATGAGGCCACGGGAGGAGGCAGCTGCCCTGGCACCCTCCGAGAGCCCCTGCTCCTGCAGAGCCATGTCCCGACCCCGGCGGGCTGCGCTGCGCTCCGGGCAGCTTTGAAGTTAGAGCAGGCAGTTGTGTTTAGAAAGGCAAGCGATGAACTGAAGATTAAACATGTATGGGAATTATCCTCACTTCATTAAGTTTCCTGCAGGCTTTGGCAGTAAGTATTTTACTTGCGTTTGCAATCTGTGCCTTCTGGGTTAGGTGGAGGAACTGATCCCACAGTAGGACTGTGGGGGGGGGGGTAAAAGGAATTTAAAAACGTGTTTAACCTAGCTCGTATGTGGCTGTAACCTGCTGTGCCTGTGTGCTTATGATTGAAGCTGTCCTGGGGTTATGTGTGCTGTGAACTTCTGCACAGCCAAACCAGGCTGCCTGAAATTATGCAGGCTTGAGTTAAACCATTGCACTCTGCTTTGAAGTTTAGTATGTAATTTGGGTGATCTGTGTATGTGTCCACGTGTGAGGGACTGAATCTATTCACTGAAAGAACAGGATTAAACCCAGTACGCATCTTCCGGATTTCATTTTTATGAAGTTGCTGAAGGAAAAAAAAATTACTTTTAGAACGTAAAACCCCAAGAAAATCTTAAGCAGGCTCTTTCCTCGCTTGGTGGCTGTGTCCTGCTCTTGTGACACAGATACCACCATAATCGTGTGAAGCTGTGTCAGATTAGCCAAGGGAGGCTGCCCCAGGGAGACGGAGAAGAGCTGGGGCTGCAGGGCTGTGATATCCCAATGCACACCAGTGTGAGCGAGTCCTGGTTGCAGAAACCACAGCTGCTCTTGGGAAATGGACTTTGGAATTACTGGGGCTCACTCATTGTTTTTATCTGAAGTTATTCCTCTTGTTCTCTTGCTGAGGGTGCTCCCCAAGCGAGGTAGGCAGTGGGCAGGTTGGAGAGCTTGGCTGTGAGGGGCTGTAAGTACCCGTGTTCTGACTGCTGACAGAAGTACTGATGCTGCTCAGGAAATCTAGATGCATTGTTGTTTATGGATGTGGAAAGTCTTACTATGTCTGGAAAAGTTGTTCCCAGCTCTTGAAGATGGGTAAATGCCTCCAGGTCTCGCTCTGGAGGGCCCCAGGCTGTGTGCATCAGCCTGTTATTTCTCTGCTAGAGAAGAGGTTCGTGCAGACATGGAATTGCACATGGGATGTTCCGCATTGAAGCATGTTTTTTCCCCCCTCCCTCTTGCACCAGATGCTCACCTCTGGTAATTCTCCAACTCCAGAAAAATCACTGGTATTGCATCAAGTCATCTGTAAGTTTCACAAGCGCTTGACTTTCCAAAATACCTTTTTAGGCTGTTCCTGCAGAAAAGACATGACTCGTTGGAAGAATCTATTGCTCACTGGTGTTTTTAAGGAACAAGCAAAGACAAGCTGAACTCTCTCCTATTGCTGCAATAAGACCAAAACAATGAAAGTGTTATTTGTGTTTAATTTATTGAGTATTACAGACTTGCAAGGAACTGAAAGAAAAGTGACATTCAAACTATCTTCATAGAAACCAGGCACAGATCCCTGTAGGGACAGGGGTCACGGTGCTCAGAAGAGCCTTTGGGAGATTTCTAGGAGAGAAAAATGGTAATAGGAACAGAGGGATTTCTGCTCCACCAATAAAGGTGAAGGGACCATTCTCCAGCCCACCAGCGGTTCAGTATATTTGGACTTCAGCTTTCATTTAAAGTATGTTTAACTGGTGTTTTACCCTACTTGTGTGACATGGTGTTAGAAACAGAGGTGATTTCTGCAGGTGAACTGACAGAGGTACAAAAGCATTGGCCACGTCTTGTTAGGACTGCTTTAAAGCAGTCACTCTGGGCTGTCCTGTGGTCCCTGGATACAGATTACCACTCACACCTGCACTCCCCTCAAAGCCAGAGGGCTTCCACGACCCCAAGGCGTCTTGATGGTGTGGGAGCTACCTTTCCTTGTCTTGTTGGGTCTGCAGAGAAGGATTTTTGGCCAGTTGAGAAAGCAATAGCTGCTCTGGCCAGATAACTTTTTAGGGCCCATGGGCTGTGCGAGAGGCAGTCAGGCTTTGAGACGGATGAAGCAGGAGAGAGCATGGTGACCACGCGTGGAGGGGATGTGTGGCAGCTTCCCACGGCCGTGGGATCCTCACCACAAAGCCCATGCAGGCAACCTGCACCTCCATCAGGCCTGCAATATGTTCATGGTCCTTGCTACTCCCTCCTCCTTTAAAATAGCTATAAAACTATTCCTGTCCTGCATGAAGTGGGACATCAGGGTGGTGGAAAAGGGTAGTGTCCACGGTGGCCTGTCAGCTTGTAACATTCATTGTTCTTGCACTGTATAGCTGGAGGGCAAAGTTAAAGTGAAGTGGCTGCTGCTGTTTGGCATGTCTAGATCTTAGTGCATTTCAGATTACCTGAAATTCTGGCCTTCATCTTGAGCATAACGAGAAGAAAAAAGCAAAAAACCCTAAAACATGTACTTGCTGCATTTTTTTGCATTGAAGTGGCTGTTACATATGCTTTACCTTAATTTTATCTGCATTTAAGTTAGAAATAAAGAACATGGTTTCAATGGCATGTGGATAACACTTTGATTTTAGCTGTCTGAGCAATGCCACCAAATTTGTCTGAGAAAGTACATATACAAGTTGATCATAAGCACGTGACTTGTGATGTGAAAAGAACAATCAGACTCTAAGATGTTACAGATGAGTTTGTAGAATAGCAGGGAAGGTGTTCAGATGAGTCACCCTTAAACATCTAAAGCAGGAGATGTGCTCTAGGGCTGAGGTATAGGAGCAAACAAATGTGGTTTTATTCTCCAGAAGGATGCATTTCACCCAAAGCCCAGCTCCCAGGGCAAGGAAAGATGCTGTGCTGGCTGTCCTCTCTCTCTGAGCACTCTCTGGCACAGTTGGTTGGGGACAAGAACTAACTTGGCTCCTCCACAAAGTCTCTTTTATTAGTACTCATGTAACTTGGCCTGTGGCCACACCACCTCCGGCTGCAATCTTGTCAGCTCTCCCAAGCAAAGCGGGGTTAGGCCAGGTCGTTTGGGGGATAGGGAGAGGAAAACCCAGATTGTACCTGGAGTGGGGCTGCTGCCTGGCTGGCTGGCACCTTTTTCATGTGTGATGGTCCCAGGTTTTGTGACCTGCAGGATGCTTTTTTCCTGCACGTCATAGCTTGCTGTGTCCATTCCTATGACTGTGGATGCAAAGATGGAAGAGGGTTCTTTGACTCAGCAAAAGTGTGAGAAAATCCAGTGACTTGGCAACTCTGCAACTAGGAAAATGCAGATTTCTTTATAATTTTTTTTTTTTTTAAAGCAGGAGACACTTGTCTTCAGTTGCCTGGGGCAGCCAGAGAGCCTGCAGCCAGTGGGATCCTTTCTAGTGGGGAGCTGTAGCCTTTCTAGGAGTTTAAAGACAACTGTAGGGATTTGTACATTTTTTTTTCTTGGTGGCTGCTGGCCAAGGGGGAAATCGTACCAAACAATCATGAAAAACCCTTCAGGCCTTAAATTCAACAACGTTTTGATTTTATGGAGATGAGAAACTTTATCTAACTCTTCTGTGTTACTGTGGTCACCAGGGGGATGTGATATCTTGTTAGAGTGAGTAAATCTGGCTTGCAGTTCTGTTTTAATTACCTGATGTGCAGTTGCTAAAGGAGTCTTTGCCCTGGTGCAGGCTCAGCAGCAGATGCTATTTTGAGGTCTTGGCCTGGTTTGACCGAAATTGGACAGTGGGTCAATAGCTTAATATGTCCAAGGACATTTGGACAAGATACAGGGCTTCTTGTGGCCGGGTTTTGGATGGTTCCTGTTTGCAAGGGAGTCACAGGAGCATTACCGAAGGGGGAGCAGGAACATCTCTTCCCAGTACCCAGGGAACTGAAGGAAACTTTCTGCTGCCCTGTACAGGTCCCTGTTGGAGAAGCCCTTGCTCACATACGTGCCAGCACACCTCCAGAAAGTTTTGCTCTGATGTTGGGGTAGGGTGCATTATTTATTGATTTAGAGTGGAGCGGGAAGATGGAAGTACAGAAGTTACTGGACCTTAAAAACAAGGCAATACCACTAACCTTTCTGTAGGATATTAGCATGGCAATCTGTGCTGTCTGTGGGAATCTGGTTGGACAGTTAAAAATGTCACCAGAAAGGGA
Organism: Pachyramphus minor; assembly: GCA_013397135.1. Lineage (NCBI taxonomy): Eukaryota > Metazoa > Chordata > Aves > Passeriformes > Tyrannidae > Pachyramphus > Pachyramphus minor. The sequence goes on from VYXB01006785.1 coordinate 792,111, forward strand.
ATAGTTTTTCAGTTTATCTTCTGTGCATTAAACAAAATCTACTTCTGCAGTCATAGCAGCAACACTTTGCTTGATTCCAGTTAACCTGGGTACCCTGCTACGTAACTGCATCGTTTCAGGAGTGTTTCTCACAGGTATTTCCCCTTGAAGGTCGTGCCCAAGGACGAGTTGCCTGCCAAGCTGTACCTCCCACACACACCCATGTTCCTCTACTGAAATCAGCCCTTCTCTGTGTGTCTCTTCCCACTTCTTGGTGCTTTCTGGTCTGCGGAGGATGAAGTATCTGCAAAGTCATGTGTCAGGCAGGGCCACTCACACCTTTAAATGTTTGTGCCAGTGAAATGAACCTTTTCTATGTGTATCTGAGACCTCAGGAGCATAACTGTGTTTTTCATTATTTGAAGACTTCCAGCTTTTGATTCTCTCTATACAAAAAACAAAGCTGTGAATGTTGAAAGTATCATCATCGTCATCTCTAGGCTTACTGGGGAGGTCCAATGATTGCTTTGGACCTCAGCTGAAGAAAGACTCCAGTGTTTAACATGGGTATTCCTTCTCTCAGGACTTTTGCTGGAGAGCTGAAGGGGCATTAACCAAAACAAACTTACTACCTGTGTTGGCTAAATAGACAGTGTATGAAGTGCTTGGGTGTTTCTGGTCTCCTCCTTGCCATTCCACATTCCAGGTAATTGCTGAGACTGGGGTTTCCAGCCATTATTTGTTTGAAAAGCAAGACAGCTTTATTGGTTGCATCCTGGATGCTTCTCTTCCTACTTCCTTTGCCAAAGTATTTGGGGTGACTTCTGCACTCTTGCAGAAGAGGGGTGTCTGCTTCCATACCGGCCCCAGCTTTAGCTGTGAAGTGCTTGCTGCACAGAGGTGTCTGAGGTAGCTTTATCGAGCTGCTGAACATTGGTTCAGTTTAGCTGTGTTAGCCCAGACCTGTATATTTAGCACTGATGTGGTGGACCTGGAGTTTTGTGCTCTGCAGGTGCATCTGTCGGACACCTACACATCAGCTGTGATGTAGATGGTGTTTAGGAGGCTATTCATGCAAGTTTACTATCTGGACTAGGAGTTTGCCAAAGCTGGAAGTGCAGTGTCAAATCTTTGCGTCCTTGCTCCTCTTCAGCGGCTGGTGGGTGAGTGTAACGCTGTTGCTTATGTCTTCAAGGGCACTGTTTTTAAAAAGCAGAGAACTGACTGCTTCTTGGGATCTTTCTTCATTATATTCTCTAATGTCAGCAAGTTGTCTCTGCTGACATTGGATATGATCCTTATTGTGAATACTGAAGCAACAGGATGGATGTTGTGTCTGTGTGTGTGCACACTTCCAGCTGCTCTCTGCCACAAATTATGTGATAATTTGCAGAGGCAGTTTGAAACAGTTGAAGTACCAGAAGCAAATTCCTTCTTTTTAGGCTTAACTTCCTACAAGGACCAGGATGGAGTATGTGTGTATTTCTGTACAAAAGAGCTTGCAGACAGTTGATTGAGGCACCAGGTTCTCTGGACACTCTGCATGTCTGCAGCGGACACATCGGAGAATCCACACAATCCCCCTGTCCTCTCTTCCCTGCTCCTCCAGGAGAAAAATAAACACAGTGTCAGGCTTCCCTGAACCTCTCTTCAACAACCTGTCCAAGCATTAATATGGAGGAGGAAAACAAGGGAGAAAGACATAAGCAGCCCCACTTGTAGATCAGAAATAAGCTGATCTTGACTCTGGAGTAGGTGCTTAAAAGCAGCAGCAGTCCCTGATGCTTGGTGCAAGGTCTCAGCTGGTCTTGCCCAGCTGGCATGGGGGCCCTGGCTGGTCTGGGAGCCGCATTTGGTGCCCGTGGGCAGGGGCTGTGCAGCCATGGAGCCCTGGCCCCTCGATGCAGGGTTGGCTGCGCTGTGCTCTGCGGGGCCCCGCCGCAGCTCGTGACTCCCCGGCACCGCCTGTCACCTCACATTACCTGACGGACGGACTGCAGCCGCTCCGGCCTCTGTAAATGTCACCTGTGCCCAATGCCACTGGAGAGGCAGAGCTGGTGTGCAGGACTGAGTCCTATCTCCCCAGTCCACCCTGCTCTGTCCCTCTGCTTCCTTCTGGCAGCTCCTCTCTGGCCCGGCTCTACTGCTGTCTGTCTGTCTCCCAAGTGATGGGAGAAAATAGCTTGAGAAAAGCCATTCCATCCTGGTGAACCCAAGACCTTTCTGGGTGCTTTTTGTTGGGAGATGTGGGACACAGACGATCATATTTTCCTGCAGATTGTTTTGTTGAATTATTTTCTTTCAAAATGAATCAGACTTGCAATCTCAGCTGTCTGCACTGTCCAAGCCTCCCCGGCTTCTTAGAGCTAAACAAGTTTGAAGATACTCAGCTCAGAGAATAAGTAATCTAGGATTATATCCCAGTAATCACGGATGCTTTGGCATGGTTCTTCCTGCACACCTTCTTTCAGCCGTGCAAATTGTTCCTCTCACAAGCTGATAGCCTGATAACAGTCACTTATATCCCTCTTGGAGCATTCCAGCCTGAAAATGAGAAGCTGAGAGGACAGTTTTCCCCAGGTGCAGGACAATGCACTTTTTGCTTCCCTGGGGACTGACTTGGCAAACTTATCCCAAGAAGGGACCAAAAGTGAAAGCTTTTTGTTGTTTGTGGGCTTTTTTTGTTGTTGTTGCTCAGCTTTTCTAGCTGGGGTTTGAATTACAATTTGTTACAGAAGGATAAAGTTGTTCATTAGTTAGTGGAAAGTTAATACTGATGGCTTTGACCAATTTGTTTGTCAGAGCCTTGTCAGGACAGTGAGGTGAGGCACTGTGGAACCAAACATGTTAACTCTGGTTTGTGTCATCAGGCCCTGGCACAGCCTGGCTTTACACCTCTGTGCTCTCCAGGAGATATTTTCTTATTTTCATTTATCTGTCCATCTTCACCAGCAAACACTGCTTCGTGCATTCGCACTTCCTCTTTGGTGTCTCACTGCTGAGGTAAGGGAGGTAGACAAGCCCTCCAGGCTTCCTGACTTTGACCTTTCATCCCATCTTGGGGACTAGGGGATTCCCCTGGACATAGCCCTTGAACAGTTGCCCTTGGCACTGGCACAAGTACACAAAGGGGTTTGCCCTGGCCAGCAGTGTCCTTGGATGAAAGCTTTGCTCTTGGTCCTTATGAGACTTGAAGCTGTTCTAATGGAGAAACTCGGAGTGGCAGCATTTCTGTAAAGTCTGGCATAAATGCAAACAGTTAAATAACTCTCCTGGGAGTCTTTTCTTATTGGTTTAAATCTTCTGCATGATACTTTCAAAATATGCCCTTTTCTGTGTTAATGGAAAAGGAAGAAGAATCATTCTTCTCCTTAGCTGTCCTGGTGTGATAGATTTCTGCCCAATCTCCTCTTCAATGACTTATTTTCCAAGCTGGAGAATCCTCAAAGGCGATGTTGTTTATCTAGTTGTTTAAAGAGGCATAAAAACAAATTCCTTCTAAGCCTGTGCTACAGATGCTGGGGAGGACTGCGTGTTATGGTACCAGACTACTCACAGGTGATGAAAAATGCATTTGCTTTTCTCTGAAGCTGATAATGGCACAAGTCAGGATGGTCCTTTTAAGCCCCAGGAAACATCTGAGGTGCCTCTGTGAGCTGAGTGCTTGTTTAGGTAAGGGGGGGGCAGGCAAACAGCACATCTTTTACCCACTCCTAAAAACACCCTGGCAGCTGTCTCTGGAGTGAAAGGCTTTTGCGCTTGGAAGCCATTCCAAGGTAGGGATTTTGCTGTCTACCAACAGAAAACAGGCCACATGTCTCCATGATGGTGGCAGGGGGATGTGGGGTGACTCTGTGGCAGCAGGCAGGAGGCCTGGCCCTGCCTTCAGACCGCCTTGCTGCCTCCAAGGCTTCTGCTTTTGTCATTAAGCCGACTTCCTCTTGCTGCACATCGCTTTCCCACTGGGAGAATTGATCCAAAAAGCCAAAGCAAGAATTGACAAAGACCTTTTCTCCCCCTCCCTCTGCAGAATTAAGTCTGAAGTGGGTTGATAACGGTGGATCGAGTCCTCCTTGACTCTGACAAATGTCTTTAATGTTATTCAGCAGGCTGACCTTTTCCCGTCTTTATTGTGCATCTTCCCTTTGAATCAGATTTGATTGTTACTTCAGGTAGAATAACAAACACTGTCACGTAAATAACTTTGCAATAATGTTAAAAGGAGGAAAAAACACAAACAAACAAAACACCAAAGTGCTGCCTTACTTGCAAATGCAGTGGGAGCAAACATCTTCTGCACCAGCCATGGAAAACCAACTGTGTGACCTTCCCACACAACATCTTTGCCTTGCTACTCCAGGGAATGATCTACTGTGTTGAAAAACCATCAGAGAAATAATGGTTCATGGAAATGTTAATGACAGCTAATGCTAAGTGGGGTTAGTAAATTCCAGGGGAGGGAGAAAAGGTCATATAAATCCTTAAAATGCAGCTATATACATAACCCATCAGGACTAGTGGGCATTTGATGCCCAAATATCCTCTGAATAGTATTTGAAACTGACCTTATAGAAGACAGTATTTAGGCCTTGGGTGTGGTGTTTGACCCCAGAGAGAAGTGGCAATGACCAAGCTTATATTAGGTTATAGTGCTTTTTATGCCACCTCTTCCTCAGAGGGGCTCAGGGACACACTGATCTCATGAACCTCATGTGAGGTGATCGTCAGCTTGGTGATGTGAACTGCAGCTCTTTAGCGTGGAAGGAGGAAACCCTCTCTCCTCGTGGCTGCAAGACTGTTTGCCCACCCATGTTTGTGTGGCCACAGCCTCTGCTCTGTCTTGTATAACTGAGGAAAGATAATGGACAAAGTATTTGGTGGGTGCCTTGTCCTGTAATCCACACTTCTACTGTGTCATGGGTGGTTTCTGTCCTATGTTGCTCCAGTTCAATTGGAGATGCTGACACCAAGCACTGGGAGCGGGAGGAACACTTGGAATAGCACAGTGGTGATGTGTGTGGGAAGGGGAAGAGCTGAGCCATGGGAAGAGCCTGCTGAGTGTGATGCCAGAGCTGTTGCAGGGAGCAAAGGTGCTTCACAAGATATGGGGATCACTTGGAGTTTCCAGCCTGGTTGGTGGGGGTTTCATATGTGTGCTGTCTGTAGAGCTGGCTTGGACAAAAGAAAAGGGACCTCAGAGAATAGTTCAGAGAAAAGTTCAGAGAAACCCTTTTTTCTGCAGGCAGGTGGTGCGTTCTTCCAAGTCTGCTGAAGCACCAAAGCAGTGAAGGAATATTTGGACATTAAGCATTGCCAGCAAATTACGTTTTGTTGCTGTATGTAACTCTTTCTCCCATACTATAGCCAACATTTTGTTCTTTTCCCTTTACAGCATAAGGCACATTTGCATGGCTCTGAGCCTTGGCCAACATCTAAGCTGACACAACCACGGCTGGGCAGCTGATCACTGTACGGCCGGCTGCACTCATAGTGTATTTAATCTTTCTGCTTCTCCCTGTAGATTCCCCTGTGCATGCCAGCTCCACATCTGTGAGCCTGTCATCAAGCCTTTCCACGGGAAGTTCAGTGGACGGGCACCACAACTACCTCGAGGCCCCTGCGAACGCTGCCCGGGCGCTGCCGTCGCCCATGAACGCGATCGGGTCTCCGGTGAACGCGCTGGGCTCTCCCTACAGAGTCATCGCGTCCTCCATCGGCTCCCACCCCGTCGCTCTGTCCTCAGCCCCAGGCATGAACTTTGTGACACACACCAGTCCACAGGTAGGCAGATGTGCACACTTGCTTCCCTGCAGTTTGGTGTTCAGACCGGGTAAAGTCCCAAACACTGAGAGAGTGGGTTGGCTGGTGGGGAGTCTGGTGTGTTTTCTTGACTCAGGGAGATCAGCTGTAAAGAACAATTTCCAGCTTGTGAATCTTTCTGCATAAATCCCACAGCACAGACACAGAGAAGACACCTGTATATATGTCAGAATATGCTACATGATAAGGAGAGAAAGCTAATTTTCAGGTCTGTCCTCATCATGCGCGCAGTCCGGCTCCCCTCCACTGCATCTATTGCAGGGTGCATCATTACTGTACGTGGAAATAGGATAGCCAAGGGCTGCAGCATTTGAAGCATTCCCCTTCTTCCTGCAAAAGGATATCTGCTTCATTTCGTTATTTGGAAAGGAGACAGATTTTTTAGAAAGAGGCAAATGTTAGTGCTAAATGCCAACCACCTACTCTGTGTCGTATATAAACTTGGCCTGAAGGAAAATGAAGCACTTCCAACCTTACTGCCTGTGCTCATGTGCGTGCTGAAGTTTCCCCTCCAGAGGGGAGTGGAACAAGATGTTAGGGCTGGTCCCTCCGCAGAGCCATGGATGGGCTGGGAACCTCCCAGGGTGGCTCTGTGGGGCAGAGATGTACTTCTCCAAGAGCCTGGCACTACCTCCAGCATGGCTGGGACCAGGGTGGCAGTGTTGAATTTTAACAGAATGCTGAAATGTTCTGGGAGCCCAGATCTGAGTGAAGATTCTGCCTCTTATCAACAAGACTTTGTGTTTTATTAGTGGGACCTGAAGGTAGGAAGTGCTCAAGAGCCTCATGGCTCCTGCTGAAGAAGAAGCAAGGTGATGTCCCTGAGCCTTCTCTGCCCCACACCCTGCTGCTGTTTCTCAGTCTGTCTGAAGCTCTTCCTAGTGCCTGGAAGGCTGGGAGAGGATGGTGTGGGGAGGACTTTAAGAGCTCTGAGGGAGTATAAGCACAATTTGATTTTGTTTGACTTACCTTTCCCCAGCATCCTCAACTCCTGTGTGGATCTGGACTATCTGCAGTGGGCATGCTGGGCATCCTTCTTCCCCTGGCACCACCTGACTGTTCCCCATTGACCTGACAGTATTTGTGCCCACAGCATCCAGGGCAGGCACTTTGTGCTTGTGGAACTGGTGGCAGTGTTGGCTGCTTGGAAGCCTTTCCTTTGGGGTTGGAGATGCTCTGGGAAGTGGTTTCCTGGGCACTACGCCAGGTTCCCAGATCCGAAGAGAGGGTTTCATTTGTGTTGCCTCTAATGCAAGGAGACAGCTGGGCCTTGGGGATTCAGCAGGGAGGCAGCTAATGGATTTGGGTTCAAGCAGTTGTCCCAGATATCATACATGATTGCACTTAACCTGCAGGAGTCAAGCTCTGAGGACACTGATGGCTAAAACTGCCCTGTGTGTCCCCCTCTCTCCCTTTTATTGTCTCAAAGTGCAGACAGAGAGATAGGAAAGATGGTACCCGAGCTCTGAGTAACATTTTAAACCATAAAAAGTTCCTCCTGACTCAGCATCTTGCCAAGATGATGTTTACAGGGTAAAAAAGGTGGCTGGACACTTGTGGGGAGGAAAGGGGTTTATTTCCCTTTTCATTCGGCCAGATTTTGAAGGGTAAGGATTTTTAGCTGTCAGTGTCTGGTTTGAGTCTCTGCTGGGAGAGTGAACCTCTGTTCCTCTGGGCAATATTTCCCAATGCACTTTTATTTTCCAGTGAAGCAAAACAACCTGGATCCTAATTTTTCCGGTTTTGATTTGTATTTTCCATGTTATCAGATCTTTGAAGCTTTGAAAATGAAGGGACAGTGGTGAGGGAAAATGAAAACAGGCTTCACCTTTTTATTTTTCTAACGACAGGTCCAAAAATCCCAATGGTACGAACTGTTCTTGTTCTTTACTGAAACTTCCTGTGGAATTTATTATGTTTTTTCGTGGGAAATGGGCAATTTCTTGGAGCAAATGGAGAACTTGCAGCAACATGCATGAAATGTAGTGGTTTCAATGTTATGGAGACTGTAATGAAGGTGGTAGCTTTCATCCAAAGCCTTGTTTTCTCTCCCTGCCTCTTCCCTCTTGCTGGGAAGAAGGATTTTAGCTGATAAATTGGGATGAGTGTTAGAAACAAACTCAACAATGAAACAACCACCCCCAGCCCTCAATGCTTGACAATGGGAAAGGTGATTTGATAGTGGGTTTGGAGAGACATTGCTCTGCCCAGACAGCTTTTGACAAGACGTGCTCAATGGGCCTTAATCCTCCCTGCCCTGCAGACAGTGGCTCCAAAGCAAACAGCAATAAAGCGAAGCCCTGGGCAACATCAGGCTCTGGTCTCTAATCGATGCGGGTTTGTAACCTTTAACTTCAGCAGCCACGAGCAGCTCCTGGGGATCTCACCTGGGGACTCTGGGTCCTTTGCCTGCATCTCACTGCAGCTGATTTTTAGATGCTCAGCCCAATCCCTTTTTTTTTCCCTTTTTTCTTTTTTCCTTTTTTTTTTCTTTTAATCTCGCAAACCCAAATCTGCTCCATTCAGCAACCTGTGGTAGCATTTGGAAACCCAAGTGCCAAGGAGTGACCAAAAAGCCAGGTTTTCGTGTGTATATGCAGATTTTGTATATCATGAGGCAGGGAAGCGAACACACTTAAATTTTTTACTTTTTTTTTTTAAACACCATTGTGTTTTCCCTAGCTGTGCATCACTGCAAGTTTAATTGCAACAAACTGCCTGGCTGTAAAGCTCTTCCTAACTAAGCTGTTAGTGCTTGAGGCATCAAGCAGCCAGTGATCAGCATCCTCTAATGCAGCAGGCAGGAGGATCCCACCAGCTTTGTTGCTTGGAGGCTGTAACTGAGCAGCTGAGGCTGCTGCCTGCCCTTTTCCATCTCTGCTTAGTCCTGGCTTTGATTACAGCATCAGGCCATGGTGAGAGGCAATATCTGCTACCAGGCAACTGCTCAAACCCCTCCATCTGGATTCACCAGAGGATGTCTGTCTACCCATGGCAGCCCCATGGAGTTGCTGGGGATAAGCTTGTGGGACAAGCTCAGTAGGAGCAGCAAGGGAGGGGTCAGCTCCATTTGGGGATGGCTGCACTGAGATATGAGTCTCGACCCTCTAACCTGTCTTGTGCCTTCTGCTTCTGCAGCTCAATGTCCTGAACAATGTCAGCAACTCGGAGGATGTCAAGCCCTTGCCGGGTCTCCCAGGGATTGGGAACATGAATTATCCATCCACAAGTCCAGGATCCTTAGCCAAACACATCTGTGCCATCTGTGGGGACAGGTCCTCAGGTAGGAGGTATTCTTACTTGGGGAAGGCTTTGTGCTGCAAGAACTCCCCTGATGCTCTGAAGCAAGGCTTGTGCAGGAGTGAACAGTGTGGAGCCTTGCTGGGGCAACACTGGCATTGCAGGGTTTGTAGCTGGGTCTGGCTTACCCAAGGGCAGGCTGTCTGTATTGCAGAATAGTTGCACTGTGCCCAAAAGAGAGCAAACCTAAAAGCCATGCTTTTCTCTCTTATCTGTATAATCTCATTTTACATTTTGCTCCTGTTTATCAAAGGTAAATGTATCAAATCTCTATGTTCTCGTTTACCTGTGCTTTGTGTTAGTTGGGTTTTGGCTGTGTCTGGGCTTTCCCTCCTACCCCAGTGACCTGCAGCCTGGTGTGCCTTGCAGACCCCTCCATACCAGTGCACCCCACTTGCTATCTATAGCTGTTCTGCACTTGCACTGCAGCTGAGATGCTCCACATCATTCCACTGGGATGCAGTCCCTGCTTACGGCAGGAAAGCAGTGGTCCTATAGTTTGATGGCTGCTGGTCATTATTCCTGCTGGGAGCCACTGAAGCCAACTCAGGCCTGTTAAGGTGATACCCTGCAGCCTGGTTTTATTCACTTTTGGGGTTGGTTCGAGCTCTGCCACTGTGGAAGGAAAGGCAAATACCTGCTTGCCCATTGATGGCCTCTCCTTCCTTCCCCAGGGAAGCACTATGGGGTGTACAGCTGTGAGGGCTGCAAAGGCTTCTTCAAGAGGACAATCCGTAAGGACCTGATCTACACTTGCCGGGACAACAAAGACTGTCTGATAGACAAGCGCCAACGCAACCGCTGCCAGTACTGCCGCTATCAGAAGTGCCTCGCCATGGGGATGAAGAGGGAAGGTGTGAGGGGGCTGGTGCAAGGAATGGGCTTGTAGAAATTTTCCTTACGTTCATCAGGGTAAATCTTGGCTCTTGGTGCGTTCCAAAAACCCACACTGACAGCTTTTTGTTACATAAAGGAAATAAGAATCATAGAATCGTTCAGGTTTGGAAAAGATTTTTAAGATCAAGTCCAACCATTAACCCAGCACTGCAATGTCTGCCACTAAACCATGTCCCTAAGTGCCACATCTAAACATCTTTTAAATACCTCCAGAGGTGGTGGCTCAGCCACTTCCCTGAGCAGCCTGTTCCAGTGTTTGACAACCCGTCCTGTGAAGAAATTTTTCCTAATAAGGAAAGAGGGGCTAGTAAGAGAAAAGACTGATGGGAAAGCTATTACACTGTATTTTTCTTCCTACCTAAACACACATACTAGTGACTTTTGAACCTATTAACTGATGTTGACCCAAATTTTCTTTTAGTTAGTGACTAATGAGCTGGCTGCCTTGGCCCCTGTAAGCCTTTGCTGTGGGTAGCACCTGGCAGTGAGGGGTCCTGCAACCTTCTTGTCTTCACACAGCCTACTGTCTGAAAAGCAGACCCCTTTATTTGTTTTTTATTTGCTGATTTCATTTGTCACCACCTCATTCTTGTATTGGAGGGTAAGGGTGAATGATTTATTTCTATCTCTTATGTTACAGTTCTCTGTCATTTCCACTCAACCTCACCTTTGGAGATGAGCTCTGGAATAGCTCACATCATGCAGTGTTTTTGTGCTGCAGGACAGAGCTGTATGGAAAGCAATTTGTGGAGCTTTTTGCATATTCCACACACTCACTGCAACCCCCAAAGAACTGTTTCTGGCCCAAACCACCTAAAAGGTTTAGTTTGGAGCAAGGATCCGACCTGAGGCAATTGGACTTTGTACTGACTTGAAGGAAGCCTCCAAGAACTGCTGAGGGTGATGTGTATCTGCAGTGGGTCCTGTAAGCCCTGCCTCTCTCCCACACAGCTCTGGAGAGTATGAAGGTCTTTGTAAAACCCACCAAGTGAGCCTCTGCTGCAGGGAAAGGCAATCCCAACTGCATGGACGTTTATCTGTCCATCTCTGTCCCCTGCAGCTAGCTCTCCCTCCTGGGTGGAGCCAGGAATGCTGGGCTGGATTATCTCCCAAATTGTACCAACAGATGCCAGGCTAGGTAGTGAAAACTAGCCCAGCATTTAAGCTCATTTTTTCCAAGATAAAATAAGTGTGCTGCCTCTAGGGTTGAGTGTTAGCAGGTAGTGTAGCTGTCCCTTTTGGAGTCCATGTGTCCCCCTGTGGAACGTGCAAGCTGCTCCCTTGTGCAGGAGCTTAGATTGTGCAAGATAGAACCTGGGGAAGTACCTGTAACACTGGACGTGAGCTGAGCCTCATCTTGTTCCCTGTAGCATCATCAAAGCTGTGCTGCCTCAAGCACTTAGGGCAGTGGGGGACTGTGAAATGCCAAGCTGGAATCAAAAACCTAATCCTGGGCATAGCTCTCCCTTCCAGCTGAGTGCAAAATGGTTCAGAGAACCAGGGTGTCAGTGCAACTTCCCTTTTCAGAGCGTGAAAATTTCAACCCCAGGATCTTGACAGATCCTGTGGGATTTTGGCTGCAACAATCATAGGGGCTTTTCAGGAGCTGCAGAATCTGGGGACAAATTGCAGCTTGAGTTCAGAGGCTGACTGATGGAACTGGTATTTCCTTGCCATGTTCTTTCTTCCACTGAGACCTGGTGACTTTAGAAGCACTTCCATGGCTTCTTCATGTCCATTGCCCTAAAGGGGACAAATGTTTCCCCCGGCTGGCTGGCACATACTGTGTCCTGTGTTGCCTTCTCTCACAAGCACCGAACTGGATACACCAGTGATCCATCTCCTTGGGTGCTGCCAGTTCCCCCCAGCAGCTGGGCAGTGCTGGGAAGCATTCTCCTGGCTGGAAGACACACAGGGAAGTGCTGAGCACTGAAAAGCTGTCATGAGTGCTGAGGAACCTCCATGGTTTGGCCCTTCCCTTAAAGCAGCCTAGGATAAGCCAGGATAAGGTAAGGCTGGTGCAAGGCACTTTGGGCTCCTACTCACACAGGGGAGTGATGACAGTAGGACTAGTTTTGGGACATTTCTCCCCAGCAGTGAGATAAACCAATATGAGTCCTGCTGGTCACTTCTTGTTTTTAAGTAGGATTTTCTTATTTCCCTTTGAGATTTCTCCAAAGAAAATGTGCATCCAAGACTTCTATTGCACATAAGACTTGGCATAAAACATACACATGTCCTGTACTGACCCGTCTTACACACACACAACAACCCTGGGAGTTAACAGCTGAGATCTGGAGACAACTTCATGGTTCTGTGCCTTCAGTCAGTAGGTATTTTGGAAAATATATGGAGATGGGAGGAGGGAGTAAAGGTGTTGGGGCACTGAGGTGCTTAGGAACTTTCTAGTGGGGAGTATTAGCAGGAGAGGTGGCAGATAGAGAGGTGACACCAGGGCTGGGTTAGCCTGTGTAGTATTTCACTCAGGAATGAAACAAGCAGTGTGTGTGGATCCAGCTGGGGGTGAGGGACTGTCTAGCCCTGCTGCTGGATGCTCTGACTGCTGTGGGACTGTTTGAAGCACACTGGGAGCACAGCAAACCTGTTTGTGAGTGCTGGGTCCCTCCTGCCTCTTCCAGCACCCAGTAACAGCTGAGTCCAGGCTGCCACCTGGAGGTGTCAGCTCCTCTCTGTTCTGGAGCTTCATACCTTGGAAATCACAACCTTTGCGATTTGACCTTTGTCAAATCTGGAGGCTACTGGTCTACAGCAACCTCAAAGTTATTGGTGCAGGAACAGCCATTTTAGTGGTTGTATATCTGAAATATCCATTTGTTTTCTCTTCTCCCCCATCTGTGGGGTTTTGTCATCCCTTTTTCTGGAGGAAAGAGGACCCACTGTGAGCAGGTAAGTGTTGCTGTGGATGTAGAGCCATGTTTCTGTCCCACAGCTGTGCAGGAGGAGAGGCAGAGGAGCAGGGAGCGGAGTGAGAATGAGGCCGAGTCCACGAGCAATGGCAGCGAGGACATGCCTGTGGAGAGGATCCTGGAAGCTGAGCTGGCAGTGGAACCCAAGACAGAGGCATACAGTGACATGACCACAGAGAGCTCGGTAAGGGGCACTGACATCACTTTCAGCTTGAGATGAGAGACTTTGAGGTGTGATTTGAACAGACAAACCCTGTGCGAACAGCCAGTATTTTGCAAGGGGTTTTTGCTTCACACCACCTAAAAATCACCAACAATTTTTCTTTTGAAGCTGCTCTGAACAACAACTAGAAAACAGCCTATACATTATTTTTCAAGCATTTTTTCCCAGTTCCCTTTAATTTCAATGAGGAGATAGGGCAATGGCTGGAGATTCTGAGCACTGTGCTGGCTTCCACAGTTGCACAGCCCTGGACAATGTTTGCCCAAGACTGGAATGGAGCTGAACACAGCAGGTTTACTGCTGTGGTTTTACTGGTTTTGATGAAACTGCTGCTCATGCCAGTTCAGAGGCTGCTTGACAGCTTTTAGATACGCCCTGGGGAGTAGGACTGCAGCCTGCCATGCAGGACTTGCTTTGCAAAGAGCAGCAAGCAAACAGAAAAGTCTGGCAACCAGCTGATTTGGCTGGCTGCAGAGGGGATAGCAGTAACAAATATCTCCTCCTCCCAACAGCACACAGCTGAGATTATTGGCAGTTTGACCCTTTTACTTGCGGCTTTGAGTATCGTTAACTCAATCCGATACAGTGTGCAGTGCAGATAATGATTAGCGGAGATTTTTCATTGACCAATTCTCCTCTCTTCCTCTGCTCTTTTCCTTTTGATATTGCTCTTAATTAGACAAATGACCCTGTCACAAACATATGCCATGCAGCTGACAAGCAGCTCTTCACACTCGTCGAGTGGGCCAAGCGAATCCCCCACTTCTCTGACCTGACGCTGGAAGACCAAGTCATCCTCCTCCGGGCAGGTAGTGTCTCCACCTGTGGCCTCTGGGGCTATTCCTGGTACCCCTGTCCCTTCTCTGGGCTCTGTGCCATCCAGCCAGGCTGGGTGGCAAATGGGAAATCCTGAGCTGATCCATTCCTGCCGTCACAGGGCAAGCAACCCATCCTGAGCCACAATGAGTGGTTGGCAGAGGTTGTGGGTGGGGCAGTGGAAGCTGTTGCTTGTTCCCCTCTTGATGCAGCACTGGGGGAGAGCAAAAAAATTGTATCTGGTTGATGCGTCTGGTTGATGCAGATCTTACTATGAGTGAGGCACATTAGTGTGTAATATTCAAAATGATGTAAAGCTAGGAATAGGTTTTTAGGAGGAAAACCCAAGATCTTTTCTGGTTTTATTTTTTTTCCCTGCCTTTGAGCCTATTTCTGAATCTTCCTTGCTGCTGGTAAGGGTCATAGACTCCTAGAAAATCCTCAGTAGGAAGACATCCACAAGGATCATCGAAGTCCTGTTCCTTGCCCTACACAGGCCCACATCCCAACATGTGCCTGAGAGCATTGTCCAAATGTGTCCAAGTGGTTTGCCAGCCCTTGCAATGTTGGCAAGGGTGCACTTGGTACCTGGGGTTCCATCTCTCTGTGAGCTGAATCTAAAGCCAGCAGGGACAAACCAGCTCTCCTGCTCCACGTGGAGCATGATTTTTGGCTGAAATGCCTCATGTGTCCTGCACACCTCCTCTTGCAGGCTGGAATGAGCTGCTCATTGCCTCTTTCTCCCATCGCTCCGTGTCGGTGCAGGACGGCATCCTCCTGGCCACGGGCTTGCACGTGCACCGCAGCAGTGCCCACAGCGCTGGGGTGGGCTCCATCTTCGACAGGTATGTGGCCTGTTTGTCATCCACTAGCAGTGGTGGCCAGGCTGGCTCTGTCCTCCCCTCTGAAAGGGAAACATCCTTAATGAGAACTAGAGCAAACTGGGGTGATTTGGGGCAGAAGTAGCTTAGAATGAGGAGGGGATGCTTCACGGACTGAAAAAAACAAGGATGGGGTGAAGGCATGTTGGGAAGGGATTTGCAGCTGCAGAAGCAGATCTCTGGTTGGGTGTGCAGGGGGAGGAATGCTCCTCTCTCAGGAGTTTGCTGTAGCTGTATCTAGATCTAATATTGATCACCAAGAGCTTTTGCTGGCAAAGCTTTAAACCCCAACTTGGTCATGTAACAACTGCATGTGTACTGTCCCTGCCACACCTGCTCGCTGTCTGACAGGACACTGACTTACCACTCTCACACAGCTAGCACAGGTAAGGACAGTGCCCATGTTTTGCACAGTAAAAAGTGGAGAAAACCCATGTGGTTTTTCCTTAAGTGAGTGCAAACTGTTCTCCATAGTCCAAACAGAGCACAGAGGCCACATGCTGAGCAAAGTGAGAACAGGAGCAAATTTGATGCCCAGGTCCCTGGATATGCTGCGTGTGCACATGTAGAACAGCAGTGTGGGACATGGCTGTCCCTCAGAGCTGCCTCTTCCTGCAGAGAGGAATTGGCAGGTATTCCCAGTGCCTGTCCCACATGCTGTTCAGCCCCCAGCCTTGCTGTCTGTACCTGTTTCTGATTGTGTGCCCATCCATGTCTCCTACATGCAGGGTTTTGACAGAGCTGGTGTCCAAAATGAAAGACATGCAGATGGATAAGTCGGAGCTGGGGTGCCTGCGAGCCATTGTCCTGTTTAACCCAGGTAAGCCTGAGGCCCAGGCCAGTGCCAGGTGACATGCACTCCCTCTGGGCCATGGCAGGTCACAAGCAGGAGGGCTGTGACAGTGAGCATCAGGACTGCAGATGGATTTCATAGAATCCTAGAATGGTGTGGGTTAAAGGCAGGGTCACCTTCCACTAGACCGGGATTTGTTCCAGTCCCCACGTACATGATTAAAGAAAGCCCAAGTCCTCTCCTGCCCATCCACGCAGTCACTCTGCTGGCAGTGGAAAGGTTCTCTCTGCAGGGATTTCTTCCTCACCTATATTTTCTCCCTTGTCCAGATGCCAAGGGTTTGTCCAGCCCCTCAGAAGTGGAGTCACTGAGGGAGAAGGTCTATGCCACGCTGGAAGCCTACACGAAGCAGAAGTACCCCGAGCAGCCAGGGCGGTGAGTGCCCCCGGGCAATGCAGGCAGCGCAGGCCAGCACCATACCCACCCTGGACAGAGGAGGCTGAGGCAGGGTGTCTGTGCTAGCTCTGCCTGAGCCACAGTGCCCTAATCCCCAGCCTTCAGGGTGATGGCGAGATGGAATTTTCTTGCTTTCCAATCCAATCCTACCCTCTGCTGGCCGAGCTCTCGAAGCGCGGGCAGCTGGGTCTGTCCCCAGCGCCACCAGTAAACGATGCGGCCGCAGCATCTCCTGCGATTTTTGGCTCTCGCTGTCACCACGGAGCGCTGTGAGCCGCGGAGAGAGGGAACGGGCTGCCAGCTGCACACCCTTCCAGCTGCGCTTCCAAATGGGAGGCAGTGACTGGCAGCGGCACTGCTGAGGGGCTGTGCTCCCTCTTGGAGTCTGGGGATATTTGAAGACAGATTTAAATGGCATCAGGGAGATGTAAGTCTTGCAAGATCTTAAGATGTTCAAGTCTTGGAGGGAGAATCTGGATGTATCTTCTTTTTCTTTTTTTTTTTTCCTTTTTTTTTTCTTTTGAGTTCTAAAAATACTATTCTGTTTTGGAATATTCCCTCCACACATATGCTTACCTTGAAAGCATAGGGGAATCTAAGACTGAGGACACCCCAAAGCATTTTTGGGGAGAACTTGGGCTGGATCAAGGCTGGAAATAGGTGGGAGAGGGTGGCCAGTGCCTCCATCATGCCTCTGACTCTCCTCTTACAGGTTTGCCAAACTCCTTCTGCGTCTGCCGGCGCTGCGGTCCATCGGACTGAAGTGCCTGGAGCACCTCTTCTTCTTCAAGCTGATTGGGGACACCCCCATTGACACCTTTCTCATGGAGATGCTGGAGACACCCCTCCAAGTCACTTGAGGGTCTGGCCCCTCTCTGGCCAGCCCCTGGCCCCCCATGTCCCTGCACAACCTCCTGCCCTTCTTCTCTGAGCCTGGAAGAGCTCCAGAGATGTCCTTCACCCTCCCTTCCTCCTTGGTGGGATTGTCGTCGTTTTGTACAGCTGTAAATCACCCCCTCTAACCCACCCTGACCTGTCCAGGGGTGGGCCACAGGTCCTCTGCCCAGCTAACCATTACCCTGTCCCCCTGTACAGATAATTGCTTTAAATTATTTTTTCATTCTCAATAAAAGTCAACAAAACAAATAAAATAATGTGAGTGAGGCACTGATTGGAGCTGGCAGAGCAGTATCCTCTTTTGCTGTGGTCACAGGTCCAGTTGAGATGGGGCTGAGGGACCAAATCCGGGCAGGAATGGCACTTGGGATATAACTGCTTGTGCTGATGAGCACAGTCCTCTGGCCAAAAGAGGACAGGTATTGATTCTTTTTACTCCTGCTAAGGAGAGACCTGGAGAAACTTGCTGCTTTTAATGAAAATGTTTCATTACACCATCTTAAAAAGAAACTCTTTGAATTCAAATTTTTAAAGTAATTTTAAAAGCAGCTTTTTAATGTGATTTGTTGTTGTTGTTTGTTTGTTTGTTTCCTGAGCCTGTCCAGCCACTGACAAAAGAACAAAAGTGTTTCATTTCGGTCTTGGTGGAGTATTTTGGCTTGACCCAAACCTTTCGGTCATGGATAACTTACATTTTCCTGAAGCTTCATGGATCCCATTCTCAGACTTTTTTTTTTTTTCCTCCCCATATTTTTGCACTGGAAGCAGGTTCCTCAACCCCAAATATATAATTTCCCAGTTTCATAATCGAAACCTGTGGGGAATGAAAGCACAACATCCTCTAACAAATGATCCTCAAAGGTCTTCCTGGTCTTTCCCCTGCTCCAATGGCACCACTGGAGCTTCCCGTTGCAGCCGAGCTAACCAGAGTCAAACGAGTTAAAGACATTAATTTGTTCAATATGCGGAGCTTATCCTGGTGGGAAAATGTCCTCCCAGGAACCCAGCGAAACTGTCTGTATTATTATTCATAAAACAGGTGTAGTGTTAAGTGATCTGCCCCTCCTGACCCTCTCAGCAGACAGAGCGGTGAGATGCAGCCGCGCTTCGTCTGTCCGCGTGACAGATTGCAGCGCTGCCGCCCAGCGACTCGGGCAACTTCCAGGGAACGCAGGAGGGACAACAGGAAAGGAAGAGGGATAAAAATGAAACGTTTTGTTAAAACTCCCCCCACGGGGACGTGATTCATTCTCCGGTATTTCACTTAGAGGAGGAAAAAGAGGATTAAAAGAGCAGGAGGAAAAATATATATATAAAAAAAAAAAAAAGAAGGAGGAAAACCCCAAAATTAGGAAAACTCTTTAATTTGTTTCTTATCCTGGGGACACTGAAAAAAAATCCAGGGAGAATTTAGAAAGAAGTGAAAAGCATTGGCCAAAAGGCTATTTTTAATTGCAATGATATTTTTTCATTAACAGGGAAATATTTAAAGACATCAAATACACAACGTGCTCCTTGTAAAACTACAGTTAGAGTTCGAGATGCTGCACAGAGGCTGTGCTGGGATGGTATCTCACCACACTGCTGGTGAGACAAAGTAAGAGGTCACCTCCAGCCTGGGCTGCTCAGGCTTCCCCCTTTAAGAGCTGTGAGCTTCTAAGAGCTGGTCTCCAGCTGGCTGGGTTGGGTTTCTTTTCTGATTATAAAGCCCTGAGGTTTTCCTGACCTCCCTGCTCTCTGGTTTAATGGTTTAAATCAAGGAAGTTGATTGACATCAGCAGGCTTTAGTGATAGAAGGGCTGCAGGAGCTGATGCCCCTGTCTGGAGATAAACCCCATGGCATTTATGGGTTTTTTTGAAATATGTAGAGGAAAACCTGAGGATCTTCATGCCTGCAGCAGATTTCCTGCTAAGGTAGTGTCTGAGTGCTGTTTGGAGCCATCCAGGCCTCAGTGGTAATTCAGAGTGTGCTTTGGCCCTAGGGTGAGCCAGCTGGAGAGGACAGGATGCTTGCACCCCAATAGTGCTCTCTCTTTCAGGAGCTCGTAGGCTCACACAATTACTGTGGCTGTGATCCCAAGTGTTTACGTGGAGCTGCAAGGGTGGAATTTCATTTGGCCAAAACATCCGTAAGTGCTTTGGGCCAAGCTCAACCCTCTCTGATGGAGGTTAACATAGTGTGATGCCTCCTGGTGGCTTCATTTGAGTCCATAATGAGGGATTCAGAGTTTCTGATATTCCATGTCGGCAGAACAGCTCCATGCATGAGAAACAGAGAAAAATAAACTGGACAGAGTAGTGGGAGCAGCACATATCCCAGATGGCACTGCACATGTCACTGCGGTGAGGGCAAGGAGAGCTTGCTAAGCCCCATGAGCCACTCCCCTCACATATCTTGATGCTGATCTCAGTCCACTGCCTACAATATCAACAGTCACTTTTTTGAATTTGGATATGGGATATTTGGATATGATGGGATATGATAACCAAGACTGGGGAAGGAAGTCTCTAAGTGACCACTTGTGGCTCCTAGACACCCTCACTCTTAGCAGTCTGGCTCGAGACTCTGGAAAAACACTCACTGGGCTTTGGGCCACAAAGTTTCCATGTTGCAGTTCGAGAGTGGCTTTGTCCTGTTTCTGCAGATGACTAGTGTGGGTTTTTAAAAAAAAAAAAGGTAGGCTTGATCATCTGCTTAACACACCCCACCACATGCTCCCCCACCCTGTGTCTGGCAGGGCAGAGACCATGAGGCAGAGTGTGGCTTCTGTGAATAAGAGACCACTTGCTCATCTGGAAGTGTCACTAGCGGACAAGCGTCCTGTGCAGAGGAAACGAGTCATTGAACAACTGAGCTCCATCTGCAGTCACTGGGAACCTGAGGTTTGATGTCATTTCCTGGATTTGGTCCTAACCATCGATTCCTCATTCGTGTGTGGGCCTCTGTACAGTGGTGTCAAAGTGCTGCCCAAAAGCTGCGCTTCCCCAAGCCTTGCAAAGCATAGGGGTGAGTTTCCATGGACACCTTGAGACCCAAATCCCAGAGCAGAAACTCACTGTTGTAGTTTTTCTCCAGGATGAGCTGCTGCAGAAGAACAGCAGCTTGGCATGGCTGGAGCTTCCTCAATCTGCAGCCTTGCAAAAACCTAATATTCATAAAATAGTAGAAATGACCATAATGGAATAAGCCAAGGAAAACTTCCCTCCTCGCATGTATGTTCAGTCCCAGCTTGTGTGGAGTTATAGCTGCACAAATGATGAAAAAATAACACTGAAGAAGTCAAAAAATCAAGAAAGAACGAAGTTTAGGTCCCTTCTAATGTGAGTGTTTTTCCTGGCAGCCCTATGCTGTGATGGTGCCTTCAAAATCCACGCATCAGCCACTGTTCAGCTGTAATGAGGAAAGTGTAACAGGGTCCAGTTACCTGCCCTTCCTACTGAAACCTGACTCCTCCTATCTCCTCCAAATTTTGCTCTTGTCAGATTCCAGTTGCTGGGTCTTGCCACGACTTTGTCTGAATAGCCAGTCATTGGTTACCCCTTGAAACCTCTCATAGCCTCAGATTAAGCTTGGACATTTTTTACCTTGCTCTGGGATTAATAAACAAACTAGGCTCTGGGAATGACTGGTGCAAGGTTGTATTCTCTTTCCTATCATTTCCTACATCTCACGAGCTTCCTGAGTTAGCCACAGGTCCCCTCCACCATGGATGAGCTTTGTTTTGGTGCACAGGCCAAACATGTCAAAACATTTATTAATTCTGAGCTGCTTGCCCTGCAGTGCTCCATGGAGGGGCTTCAAAAAATAGTGGGTTTAGCCACTTATGATGAGGACCTTGGGAAATGAAACACCCTTCAACTCCATTGTTTGTGTTAAGCTGGATTTGTTTCTCACCCATAAATCAAGTTGGTATGTTTTCCTGCCCTGTTTTGGGTTCTGTAGTGGCTGCTTCAGTTTCTGCTTAAGTCCAACAACAGCACTTCTGGATTGGGAATAAAAAAAAATAGATCCCAAGCTATCAAAGTTTGAGCTGGTTTGTGTTCAGTTCAGCTCTGTGCTCCCTGCTGAATTTAGTGATTCAATGGCAAGTCCTACAGACCTGACATAACTTTCAGACACTGATGCTGTGACTCTGAACTGAGTGGACTTTCCTCCATGACCTCTTGTCTGAATTGGACCCTGGACCGCCTTCACCATCATGCCTGAGCTCCCCTAAGATGCTCTCTTTGCTGCCTCTCTGTTCATCCCTTCTCCATCCCTGCTGGGTCTCTGCTGTTCCATCAAAGACCCAGCTGGGAGCTGGGGAGCCTGTGCTGACTTGGTACCTCCTGGAGACTAAAGGACACGGGGAGTCAGAGGAAGAGGAGGAACTACACTGATGAGAATGGGGCTCCCTGGAGCTGCTGATGGCAGTGAGAAGCAGTGTGTGTATCCTCTTTCAGGGGATGATGGCTTTTATTCCATGGCAAGGTACATTGTGGTGGAAAGCATGACACAGAGAAGAGAAGCCCTGATAAATCCCCAGGTGTTTATCAGCATTAGTGGACAAGGACCAACCTATAACAAAGCAAGGCCAGTGATTGCTACTCCATACCTCTCTCCCTATGCTCTCAGTGCAATTAAGCCTACCTGAGACATGCTTAGTTTGGGGGATTTCAGTGGGAAAAAGAGAGGATTTTATCACCTATTTGACAGCATTGTGGATGTGGGCTGGTTTCTGGCTTGCCTCTCTGCCAGGCTGGCCAGCCCAGCTGGGTGTGCAGCAGCTGATGCCTATAAAGGGTTGTGAGGGAGGTGTGGTCCTTTCAGGGATGAGTGGTGTAGAGGGATATTTCTGGTGCTGGGCAGGTGTTTGTCTTCTGGGTCAAGCTGGCTTCAGGCATTAAAGGCACCTGCATGGTGCTGGCTAGCTGGCCCACTGACTCCTATCCTAGGGGAGGTGGCTCAGAGCCACCTTCCTCCTCGGTCTCCTGTGTGCCTGCTTCTGGGTTCAGCCCTCCCTGCCCTGGCGTGGTTCTGCATCTGCTTCACTGGGCAGAGTTAAGGTGATGTTGGAGGAGGGCTCTGGCTGCTGCTGTCTGCAGCCATGTCAGTTGCTGTGACTGTGGATACCTGCCCTGGGAGCTGAGTGCTGCTGATCTCCTTCCAGCAGTGAGCAGTGGGGACCAGCACAAAACATGACAGCTGGGCAGCCCCAGCGGGGTGATGGCTGGGGAAGATATGCAGCCCCTCTACCAGTGCTGTGGCCTTGTTAATTTGGTTGGCAGCTTCTGCTTAACGCAGTTTTCCCCAACGACCCGGATTTTGCAACACCTGGCTGCCTGCAGACCCTACAGCTAGAAGGAGAAAGCCTAGTCCTGCTTCTCCTCTGGTTTAATTCCCTTCGGCTGCTGATGTGGGCTGCTGCACCTAATTCAGCCCCTGGTGAACTGATCATAGAAACCCTGGTCCTCAGAGGCTGCAGTTGGCTGCCTGAAATACTCCCCTATCTTTTGTAAGGCCAATTGCCTGTGGTGAAGGTGTGCTTTGAGAGTGAGGGGACTTGGGTCATACTTCTTGTGTGTTTTACTGGGTCACCTGGTGACCATCCTTTGCACTAGGCCAGGAGGGCTCCAGTACCTCTGACCTGTGTGGAAACTGGGGGATGTGTGAATCCTGAGCAGCAACACTGCTGTAGCCTCCTCAGTGTTACAATTGGCTCAGCTGTCAAACCTGATCCTTCACAGACCGAGCTGGGAATTGTGCATGAGAGCTCCAAGGTAAAGGCAGTCTCCAGACCCCTCCTTGCATGGAGGAGGAGGAGGAACAACACCACGGGGTGGCAACATCTAGGACGGAACGACTTCCCTCCCAGCTGCTCCTGCATCTCTGATCAGAGGAAATCGGGTGGGTGGTATGAGTCTACAAGCAAGGTGCCCTGCACAGGGACACACTTAGCAGTGCTGATGGATGGTATTCCCACCCCACAGGGCTGACCTCCCCTGGCTGTGTAAGGAAAATCTACTGCCCTGCACAGCTGGTTTGCAAGGCAGGAGGAGCAGCATACAGTGCTTGGAGCTCCTGGTCATGCTGCAGTTCTTGCTGGGTTGGTGTCTTGGCAAAGTAACTCCAATAGATCTGGCTACCCAGAAACTTGGCTGGAGCAGCTCAGAGACCTTGAGAGAGCCAAAGATGGAGGCATCAGAGCCCAGTGCCTCCCAGCTGCAGCTCAGCCTTCCTGGCTGTGAGGGATCAGAGTTGTTTCATGATGAGCTGTGTGATCGTACCAACGCCTTTGTGCCTGAGCTCCCGGTGTAGTTATATCAGGATACAATAGGTCTGTCTCAGGACTGTTTCCATCTCCCATAGGATTTTGGCATGGTGGTGAGGTACCTGTGTTAACTTGTGGCCTCTCTCCTTCCTACAAATTCCCAAATGACATGACCTTGGTCCCAGCATCACCCATATCATCTGTGTGTGGGGAACACTTGGTGAAGAGGATGCCCCACGGAGGGGCTGGGAGTGCTCCTGCCCCCGGTACTGAGGTTACCGGGAAACACAGGAGGTGAGGCCCCTAAGAACCTCCCATGTTCCACTACCCTACAGCGGGTCCCTCGCAGCTCTGCAGTCGTGTCCCCCCTTTCCAGCCTGAGACGGGGGACCCCGCCGTCCTCCGTGCCGGGGAAGCCGCAGCCCCCAGGCTACTCTGGTAGCGGCAGGTACGCGGCTCTAGCCCCGCAGCGGGCGGCACCGGCCTGAGGGGCCGTGAAACTCCCCGAAAAACAGCGAATTCCCCCAGTCAGGAGAGAAGGGGAGAGCTGGGCAGGACGGGAAAGCGCCGGGACTCAGGGAACGCTCCAAGTTCCAGCTTCCCCGTCCGGGCGGGACCTTTCCTCCGCGGGTTTCCCCTCCCCGAAACCGATGCGGTTTGGCGGAGCCGGAGCGCCGCTTCCCCGGGGCCGCCTCCCCCCTCGCGGTACCGGCGCCCGGAGCGGACCGAGCCCTGCTCGGCGCCAGCGATCACCGGCGACGAGCCCTGCGGGGCAGCTCTCCGGCTTTAGGGGTTTTTTTGTTATTTTTTTTCCTCCTCCCAGCACTCCTTTTCCTTAAACGCTCCGGAACAGCGGCAGCGGGGCGCCCGGGGCGATGAGCGGCGCGGGGGAGCGCATCCTCACCGGAGACTGCCCCGGGCAGGGGACCGGCTTTCCCCAGAAACTCCCGGCCTGGGCTTCTCCTGGAAGGGGGAGTTAACTCCAGCCGGTTTCATTACCAGGAGAAACGCTGTGGTGGGGCACCACCCTCTACCTCTTATTTATTTTTTTCTTTTCGTCTTTTTGGCTTTCAAGGAAAAGAAGGAAAAAAAAAGCCAGGGAGTAAAGCGGAGCCGGGGCGGCTGGGCCGTACCCCCCGAAGCCGGGAAGCGCCATCGGCCCCTCGAGGCGTGGCGGGGCCGGTGCCTGCAGCCAGGTAGGAG
>VYXB01006785.1:816902-847051 GCA_013397135.1 Pachyramphus minor
CGGCCGGGCTGAGCGCGGTGTGTCCGGGCTGTGTTGGCAGGCGGGCGGCGCGGCCCCTCGTCCGGCCCGTCTCCCCACCATGCTGGACGGGCTGAAGATGGAGGAGAGTTTGCAGAGCGCCCTGGATCCCGCGGCCCCCTTCTCCACGCTGCTGGGTAAGTCGGGGCACCCCGCTTGCACTCCCGGGGACCCTTCGTAGGGCGGGGCACGGCCGGGCGGGCCCGAGCGATGGGCGCGGGGTTCCGGGGGGCCCGGGGGCAGCTTTCAGCGGCTCATTCCTTCCCGGCGCCGCACCGCTGCCTTCTCCTGGGGAGTGCGCCCGGCGCCCGCTTTCCCCGCACCCGGTTCGTTCCGCGATGGCATTAAATTGTGTGCCCCCATAACCCCCATGTAGCGAAGGCCTTTCCTTCGTATCTAACAATAAATAATTTACTTTTTCTTTTTTATCTTCGTTTTAATATCGGTTTCAAACAGTCGCCGTCTCTCGTAGCCGCGGCGCCGCTGCCGCCTTTCCAAGAGGAACGAAATTGGGGGCGGCGTGCCCCCCTCGGAGCTGCCCTAAGGCACAGGTCCCCCGTGGATCCCGCAGCAGCTCCCCGCACTCCCCCGTCCCCCTGCGACCCATCAGCCTGGGCGGGGGAAGCGAAAGCCGCGGGACCCCCCCATCCGTCCCTCTCCCAGCCCGTTTCCCCGGCTGCCTTTCCTTCCACTATCCCAACCCCCGGGTCTTTCCCCGCAGGCAGAGCCGCGACCCCCAAGTCGGTGTGTGAAGGGTGTCAGCGAGTGATTTCGGACCGGTTCTTGCTGCGCCTGAACGACAGCCTGTGGCACGAGCAGTGCGTCCAGTGCGCGTCCTGCAAGGAGCCCCTGCAGACCACCTGCTTCTACCGCGACAAGAAGCTCTACTGCAAGCTGGACTACGAGAAGTAAGTGTCCCTCCGCCCGTGAAGAGCCCCCCTTCCTCTGCTCCCACTGCCTGCAAAGCCCCAGTGCCCTGCTGATGGGGTGGGGAGACTGGTGTCCTGTCGCTGTTCCCCAGTTCCTCTGCCCTGTGTGTCCCAAGAGGTGTCAGCGCTCACTGTGCTGCACGGCGAGTTGTGCTTCTCCCCTGCAGGTTCAGTGTATACCCTGGTTCTCTCCTCTTTTGAGCTCTTTTGCTGTGCTCGGGTTTTGCCTTGGGAGCTGAGGAATGTTTTGTCAGGAGCCTGTGAGACCCGTAGAAACCCCAGGTCTCCCAGGGATGGGGCTAAAAAGCGTTTTCCTATCTGCTCTAGCTTTATTTTCCTGCTGAGTGTCTGGAGGAGGAATGTTATACCCTCCCTGACCTAGTCCTGGACAAGGCTATTTTCATAATATCCTTACAGGCAGGAAATGCTATTGTTCCCCCCAGGTTGGATGGGGAAACTGAGGCACTCGGCAGGGACCAAGGAAGGCCCTGCTGAATTTGGAATGTTGACTGTCACACAGGGCCTTTGCCTGCGCCCGGGTCTATGGTGGAGGGGAAATTTGGATGTAGGTGGTTAAAGCTTCCAGCCCTGGCAAGTGTGGGGCTTGGGGGAAGACAGTGAGAAAATTTATTTTTCCTTTTTTTAAAGAAAAGCCATTCCACTGGGAATGGGGAGAAGGCTGTGGAGTCTTTCCTCTCGTGCAGCTGCTTTCGTTTTTTCCTGCTCATCCCGCTCTTGCCGCCCGTCCTTTCTGGACCCCACTCCCGGGCTGGGTTTCGAAGCCGTTAAATTTTTGTTGCCTCCGGGCTGGTTGTTTCTTGAGGAGGTTGTAGGTGGGGGGCTGGATCCCTCACTATGGTGATAGCAGGGCTGCCGGAGCCCGGAGGATTTAATTCCCATGTCACTGTTACATGAGAAAACAGTCGTCGGCAGCGCTCTCGTCCCTGGCCTTCAGCGAGTTGGCGAGTGTGCTGGGGGCTAACCTGGCTCCAGGCCTTCCTAAATTTGTTTTTTTGGTTTTTTTTTGGTTTTTTTCCCTCCTTTAAGTCCCGTATTGTGGGTCTGAGTTTAATCACTATGGATACAAGGCAAATTGAAAGCAGAATTTGTGCGCGTGACCTTGTTTTCAAATGTTTACGAAAGAGCGGAAGAATTATCTGCCGCCAGAGTGGGAAGGACAGAGCCGTGTTACGGGGTGGGTTTTTTGTAGGCAAAAATTTGTCGGAATTGGGCGCGCTGCTCGTTTTTCCATAGAAATTTGGCTACTGGTTCCCATACACTTGCAACACAATTGAATTCTCATTTTCTGCTTTATTGGTGTTTCTGTTTGGAGAGGGGGAATTAGGGTGAATATTACCCAGAAATGCCTGTCCAGCTTGGAGCATGCATGGATTTTAATCTTGACCGCAGCTTCCGAGCTCTGGAAGCAGCTCCAACCTGAAACCCTCCTCTGATGTCTCTTGGCCATGAAAGAAATCAGTGCCGCAGTTGGCTTCTTGCTGTGCCCATAACACTGTTGGGGTGGACAAGGATGATTGCAGGAAAAAAATGTCACAAATTACTCCCAGGCTCCAGTGGTAGTACCACTTATCCTGATTATTTCCCGGTTGTGTTTGGGTTGGTGACTTTTCCTTGAGCTGGGGAGAAGGCTCTCTGATGGGCGGTTTCCCTGAGGTGTGATGGTTTTAGCCCTGAACTGCTGCTGACCTGTCCCCCTCCTGCACCTGCCTACCCCTTGCTATCATGGTATTGTCCCCTTGAATTTAATTTTAATTCATTATTTTGGCATGGGGCTCTGGGTCTGTGTCCCTTTTATTTCCATCCCCCTGTCAGTGTTCTCTGCTGTGCCGGCGCTCTGACTCCTTACCTGGTGATGGCAAAGGATGTGGAGCAGAGTCCCAAAGAACTGTTTGGGCTTTGCTGAGCTTTACATACTACTCTGTATTTAACAAAAAACATTCTTTCTTTGCCCAAACTGCCTGTCCTGTCTTAGGCCTGAGTGTTTTCCCGGGTGCAGGAGCTCTGTGCCTGCTCCGGCTGCGGTGCTGATGCCGATAATGGGGGTTTCAGTGTGAAACGCGCAGAGCAAGAGCTGCTGGTCTCAGACTGAGCTCATTATCTCGAGCCGATAGCTGGTTAATTACCACAAGTGACTGACACTCCTCGTGCAGCGTGGTGGTGTAAAGGCGGCTGATGGTCCCTGCGGCAGCGGCACAGCCGGGCTCCCGAGGCCTCTCCGTCGGCACAGCGGAGCTCACTGGGTGGGAGGGCTGGGGTGTCTATGTGTGAAATGCTGGGGGTGTTGGGGAAGTGGTCAGGATCCACCCTGCCAGTGTTGAGGTGTTGGTGTTTTGGGGTTGTGGGATTTTTTGTTTGTTTGTTTGTTTGTTTTTATTTTATTTTTTTTTTTAATTGGAAAGGAGGGATTTCTCTTCCAGATGGCGACTGTTGGGGTGTTTTGCCCGAGATGAGTAGGTGCAGTATTTTCCTGCATGTTTGAGCTCTGTTTGTAACAAGGTTGCAGAGGGTTAATGACAGAGTATAAGACGGCAGTTATGCCTTTAGTTATAAATACACCCATGGAAAGTGTTACAGGATGGGTTTAAGCAAACATCTGAGTTGCTGGACTCTAGAAATTGAGGAATAATTTGTTAAAACACATGTTTTGCATTTCTTTGTCTGTCATAAAGAGGAAGACCTTGTGAGAGGACTTGGAGAGGGATGAGCTAAAGATTCAGGATGCCAGGCCAGCACTGCTTTGGGGTGCTGCAGTGCAGGACCCATGGGCAGTTTGGATAGCAATGCCAACCGGGAATGCGGGGAGTTGGGGGTCACTTTTGGAGCAGTTTCCCCAGCGCTGCTTGGGAGGACTCCTGGAGAGGAATGGCTGAAGCCTGTGCCCCTGGGACAGCGTCTATTTGGGGCAGAGGACGTTTGTTACAGAACATCCCGAATCCCGCGGCAGCCGCCGGCGCTTGTCCAAACCTGATAACTCTCAACTATGACAAGGTTCAGACTTCGCCCTGGCCGGTTCCCTGACTGCAAAGTGGCCCTGGGGACACGCCCTGGCCATGGGGCCCCTGTGGTGGTGGTCAGGGGAATGGGCTTCTGTGGTGGCAGATTTGGGGGGGCGATATTAAACCTGGCCATAAATGGAGAGGAGTGCTGGAAGCAAGGGGAAGAGTGGGACGGCTCCAGAAGCTTAAAATCTGCATGGGGACGGGAATGGCTGAGCCCTGCCTGCCTAGAGGTGTTTCACCGTGGATTTGCACAGGCCAAACAGAGCCAGGGCCATGGGGAGGACCAGCAGCCACAGGGGCATCCCCTCTGCAGGTGATGGTGGTGGGGTGCGGGAACCCCGCCGGCCGGTTCTGGGGGCTGGGAGCGCCGACAGCGGTGCGGTCGTGACGGGGGGCGCAGCTGGGGAGCGTGGCGACGGCGGGACGGCTTGGCACATCCCCAGCCACGGCGCAGAGCCCCGGCCCCAGCCCCGGCTGGCAGGAGCAGATGGCCAGCACATCTCGGAGCAGGCCTGGCATGTGGGCGCCGGCAGTGGAGGGGCGGCTGCAGCCCCTGAGCCGCCACCGCCATGCCGGGCTCCCCGGCCGAGGGAGGCAGTTGTGTGATGCTCGCCCTGTCTTCGCACGGCTTGATGGCTCTGTGCTCTTGCCAGATTCTGCGCCGTCATCGCAAAGCTCCCCTTGCTTGGCTCCAAAATCCCCTGCTCCCAGAGTCATGTGGTTGCGTGGGTGCCTCCACCTCCTCCTTTGTGAAATAAAATGAGGAGTCGCATCCGGTTGCAAAGGAAATAAAAAAAATCCTTCCACCCTCTGAACGTGCACACAAAAGAACATGCGTGCAGAGAAACCCATTGGTGTTGGGTTTTAAAATCACACCCAGGATTCATATGGGGGTTGAGTCTGAATCCCTGGCAGTGTGGTCCTGCCAGGCCATGGATAGATCTTCCGGCTTGGGGCAGCACAGACTCCTCTCAGCCGCTGGAGGTTCCTCTGGCAGCTGCTGCTGTAGAGGAGAGAGGGGGAAGAGGTTTGGAGCATGGTGGCTGTTTATCTTGCTTAACGTGGGTAATGAATGTAATTGCGCCATTAGCTGCAAACCTTGGCCCTGCTTCCCCAGCCCAGAAGGGCTGCGAGGGGATAATCCCAAACGGATTGAACGAAGAAGGTGATGCTGAACGCTTTAGCACAGCCTGGTCCCGCCAACTGGAGAGCTGCTGTGGTCTGGTGGGTTTGTCCTGGTGATTTGCCATCCTTTGCCTTTGCTTGCTTGGAGAAATGGGACTTTTTGTACTTTTTGTGACTGATGGGAGAGAACTGTCCCTCCAGAGAACCACTAGTCAGCTCAGCTAGAATGCAGCAGTAGGTCCTTTTCCCTTCTTGTAGGGCAGCCTGTGGAGAGGATGATGCTAACTTGGGTTTCTCTAGCTGGCCGGGCACTGGGAACAGTCAGGCTAGTCTTGATGGGGTAGCAGAGCACATTCCGGCCCTATGGCACAACGTTCCTCTTGCTGATCTTTTTTTTCCCATCCCTCAGTCTTCTAGTGCTCCCCTTGCTTCTTGCCTGCTCTCCATCCCTACCTAGCAGCTCATCTCCTGTAGCAAGCACCTCTCGGTCCTCACCCACAGCTCCTGGAGGAGATGTACTGACTCTTTGTGGGCTCGGGTGAGTGTGGCTGTGGAGCAGCTGAATCTGGCCTCGCCCCCACCATGGTTGGTACGGCTGGGCTGGGACAGGTGCCGCTCCTTTGTGTTTTAAGTTGCCTTGTTGTGCTGGTGGGGGGTGGAAGAGCAGAGAAGCAGCAGGGTGCAGCGATGAGAGCGGCATTATGGAGGCCACTGTGGGATCCACGCTGGAAATGCCAGGTGAGCAAGATATGCCTTGCCTCCGTCTCCATCGAGCCCTGTCCTCCTGCTCATGGGGCTCCCCATTTCCAGAGGGAGCAGAGAACTGATTTGGCATCTTTCCCCTTCTCTTTGTCCTTAATTAGATTTGTGTCTTACAATTAATGTTTCATAGAAAGGCCTGGAAGGGAGTGATGTTTGGCAGATCAGTAGTGAGGCAGTTGAATATACTCATCATCTGTCCCTCCGTGGTGGGGACAGGGGTGGCTTTGGAGTCACCCTTTCTCCTACTCGTTGGCAGTGTGACCCTGGACACTGCAGGTCGGTGTCATCGCCACAACCTGAGCGTCCTTTGGACTCTTCGTGATTTCTGTCATCTTATTTTGGACCTACTATGGTTTTTTCCCTCCCTTTCTCCTTTCTCTTTCTTTCCCCACCCCACAGGGAAAGAAGGATCGCTGACAGGGCACTTAGAGCTGGGTGAACTTCAGATTTTTGCAGTCCTGAGGCAGGCACCAAAACGAAATTGGCTGGGGAAGAAAGAGGGGTTTGTTTCGTTTTGATGAGAATTTTGTCTCCACCAGCTGGAGAGACAGCTGGGGTCCTCTCCTGCCCCAGCTCGCCAGCCCTCGCCTCGCCAGTTCTTCACCTGCTCGCAGCCACCAGGCGCAGGCAGGGATTTGCCAAGCCGTGGATTTCAGGGAGCCCACAGTTTGGTTTTGTGCTCAGTGCTTCCTCGGGGAGCTTTCCAGCAGGCTTGGAATCTGGTGGTGTGGTCACCCCCAGGTGATTTCAGAGGGGATGGTGGTCTTGGGTGTGAGCTGTGCTGAAGGCTGCTCGGCATGTGGGCAGGATTTGCTGGTGGCTGCATGTGCTGACAGGGAGCCTGATCTCCACCGGCTGCCCCCATCCCCACTGGCAGCAGTGGGGTGGCCTCAACATACTCAAGCCTACGGTTTCTGATTCTGATCCTGCACACTCACCCCCTTTGGCTGGGGGCACCCCAAAGCACCCTCTGCCTTGGAGCAGGTAAAATGGGACTTCACGGGGTTAGAGTTTCTACTACTCACAAGGGTGCAAGTCCTACTTCTGGCTGAGGATGGGGAAAGCCCAGTGGTTTGGATTAGATTTGGGTCTGGATTCACAGTACCCCACTTCTGGTGAATCCTATGATGTGCAGCCAGAGGGATACTCTGCACACCTCAGTGCTGAGGATGTCTGCAGAAGAGGAGGCTTCCACTGAGATGGAGGGAGGTGGGAATGAGAGAAGTGTCGAAGTGTCCTGGGTATTTTTCTTCTCAAAATGCTCTTTGTCCTTTTGTGCTCTGTTTTGTCTCTGGCTCGTGCCCTCTACAAATGCAAATGTGAAGCAGGGAGAGGGGGCCTGGGCTGGAGGACTATGCCTCTGCCTGCTATTTAATTGAGCACTTCCTCCATAACAGGGATGCAGAATATATTTAAAGCAGGGAGAACATATTTGGATTTTGCTAGGGTGAAATACTGGTGTTGACCAACTTTATTCATTTTTTTTTTCCATAAATGTGTTGTTATGAGAAACTTGAACTTCTGTATATTTGTTTGAGGCTTCAGAAGGGGAGAGGTGAGGGGGTTCTAGTGGCGCTCTCTGAAATAGCAAACCCTGAGCAGACCTGTGTGACAGCCTATGGCCACCGTGACTTCAGTTTTGTTCCTCAACACTTTTAACCTGGAAGGAATACTGCCTAGGCAGAAAGAAGGCAGCTGGTCCCTGATTATCTTTTCCTTGCTCCTCAGGGGCAACGGATGCACCTGGGTTGTCTCGCGTGTCTCTGTGAAACCGTCAGGCATCTCATTGCAACTCTGTTTGAGGTTTGGTGTTTGTTTTTGTGTGGTTTTCTTTTTTTTTTTAAGATCATGAAACCTTGGTTGCCCAGGAGAGGGGTTCTGTAATCCCTGGCTTCCCACCCCAAATATTTACGGACAGCCAGAGGCCGAAGCTTTTGCAAAAGGTGGGGGGGCAGACTGAGCACTGCTGTGCCGGGGCTGTGTGAGCAGCAGGGACACAGTGTTGGCCTGGTGGGCACCCTGCTCCATTTATTTGGGGTGTGTTCTATCAGGAGATTCTGTCTTCTTGCTTATCTGTCTTGTTGGGGTCTTATTAACAAAAGACCAATTTCTTCAGCCTGTCAGGAATCCTTCAGGGTCACGTTTTGTAGACTGGCTACCTGAAAATAGGGGTTTGTCCTACAAAGCTTGGAGTTTTCAGGAGGATGACATGTGTTCCCTAATATAGGGGTGAAATCATGTTGTGTTCAATGCAAACAGTTTATTTTCTCCTATTGTACTATGTACTTGCATGCCGCTACCAGTTTTCAGTGGAGCATTTCCCATGCCCATGAATATGATCCTGTTTTGGGTTCCTGTGCTGGTGCCTGGTCTGGGTACCATGGGCTGTGGTTGCACGTGGGACAAAATGCTGACTTGGCTCCTTCACCCATAAAATGGAGCTGGAAATATGAATCTAGCTAAAAAAAGGCTTTTTTCATCATCATAAGTGCTTTGAGCATCTTGCTGGGCAAGTTTGAATGCTGGACATGAATTCTTAGTCTCTCTCCAGATATGCCTAATTTTTATGTCGTGCTTGCCTTTATGTTTTCCACCCTGGGCTACCTTTGACCAAAGGTGATTGAGAGCTTGTGTTGCAGCGATGCCAGCTTCTCCCAGGCACGAATCGACGTGATTAAGGTACAGATCGATAGGAGAAGGCACAAAACAGTAGGAGAGCTACTCTCCTCTGTATCCTAGCACATCCCAGGAGGTAGGAATGCTGTGGCTACGTGGCCACAGATTTAAGCTCACCCTGCATGGAGGCATCCTGTCTTCCTTGGGGCAAATGCCTGGAAGGGCAGAGAGTGCCGGACGAGGCTTCCTCGGTACTTGTGCTTTGCAAGCCCATCAGGGCTCGGCATTGATCCTTCCCAGCTGTCTCCCTGTCACCGTTGTCCATACATTGTCTCTTGCTGCTCCCTACCCCTCTTCTTCCCTCGTGGGCTTCATTTCCTAATGCTGTCCTTGACAGCGGAACAAATCCCTTTTCACGCGGCCATCGCTGCTCAGCCCATTGTCCTCCGCCCCCGCCGGCACTGTGCAAAATCTCTCTCCCCGGTACGTCTGTTCCTCTGGAATGACAACCAACCATCTCAGTGGGGTGGAGAGCCCCCAAAATCCCTCTGGGCAAGGTTCCATGCCCTGCAAGGGGGCAAAGTGGGGTCTTAAAAACACAACAAGAGGCAAGAGCCATTCCCCGCAAATCACTGTTTGGATGTGATTGATCTCTTTGGGAGGTGCTTCCTCTCCTCTGATTTTGTGCTTCCGAGCTCCGTGGGTAAACCTGGAATCTGTGTGTACTGAGGATGACTTCTTCCCTGCCTGAGGCCAGTGGGGCCATGTTTTAAGTTGATTTTTCACTGTACAGCATTGCCCAAGGTGGGAATTTTCTCTTTGCTGTTGAAAGCATGAAAAACTTGGAAAGGAGAGAGAAATAGGTTAAGGGACCTGAAGGTGTTTCTCAACTGAAGCAGCTTTTTTTATTTGAAAGAGTCAGTGTTGTCATTTCTTGCCTCCAACCTCTGCCATTGTAAAATCATAGGGATGCTTTTGTTGTCAAAATTTCCACTTGATGTTTGCTGGCCCTGCTAAGTCTTTATTCCTGGAAAACTACTTCTTAGCTGTGAAAAAAGTTGCTAACCTCTGCACTGATTTATCTAAACAGGAGGAGGGAAATGGCACATGCTTGCAGTTGTCTCCTCGGGGGTGATTTTGATGAATAATTTCATGGGTGCTGATAGTGGAGGTGGGTATTTGTCAAGGCACAAACCCAAACCCCTTGCCCAGTGACTTCTGTGTTGATGCTAGTTTGGAACTGCCCTATAACATACTTCTGGGGCATCTTTTCCATTTCTGGTCTTGGAGAAGACCACCCAGTCAACAAGAGAGGAGGGAGTGGCAGCTGTGCTGTGTGTATGTCGGGTGTGCAGGACCCCAGCCCTGCACTGGGTGTTGAGAAGGACGTGACTGTCTCCTCTCTGCTTACAGACCACTTTCTGTAGGCTCCTGCAAGGGCTGAAGGGGAGGAAAAGACTCCTCTGGAGCACAGGATTCAGCCAAGTGAAGGTCTGAATTTCCCAGTGGAGATGCTGAAATCCAGGTCTTGGCTGCAGGCAGAGCAAGATGTTTCTCACCTGAACAGTGCCCATGAACCCAGCCATCCTCTTGGCTTGGCTGCCTGTGGAGTCTGGAGTGGTGGGGCGGCCCAGGCTCATGTGCCTTGAGTCTCACCTGTGCCAAATGTGTGACCAGCTGGGTTGGAGATGGGGAACCAAAATACTGAATTATATATATCTCACCATCTCCACTGACCGGCAGCTCACAGGAGTGATATTGAGCAGATCCTTTTAAACAGTGATGTGGATGTGGGAGCTGGGTTAGGAAAGCCATTAAGTGTTTGAATCTCCTTGATGCCTGCTCAGGTGAGTGCTGCTCCTTCCATCCGTAATTACGAAAGGCTGAGAGAGCAACCTCAGCGGACGGACTTAAAAGTTTAATGAAGCTTCAAGTCTTGTAGGTTGGGCTCTTGAGTCTGAGCTTGTTTCAGCTTTGGCCCCAGGAAGGAGGGTTAACCAGAAAGGAGGAGAGGCTTCCTGCATGCATTACCTCAAGGACATTAAAACCCACGTTGATGGGAGGTGCTGTTACAGAGATTGATTGAGATGGGCCCTGCATGGGGAATGTAGTTCCAGGAGAGGTATTTATGCTTGTCAGGGGGAAGGCTGCCCATGACAGGGACAAACTTTTCTGGCCCCTGCTATACCAGATGCTCTCTGCTCTGCAGCTCCAAGCCCAGGCAGTGCTGCTGGATGGGTGCTAGGGTGCAGCAGGATGCCAGTGGCTCATCTGCTCTGTCTGGTGTAACTCAGTTCCCTCAGTGCCCTTGAGAGATGCTCCAGGCTGGGGAGGGTTGCTGGGGTGGGACACAATCAGCTCCATGGCATTGTTTCTCCATAGCCAACCAGGTTCAGAGGCACTGGTACCACCCGTCCTTATCGAGGCAGGAGGATGTGAAGTGATGAATCTGGCTGCTAAACCAGAGGCCCAAATCCACCCAGCTCTGCTGGGATGGCCCATCCCCATTCTCCAGAGGAAGTTCTGTTTCTCTGCCAGTAATGTCTTTATGCTATTTCCAACCACATAACAAAAAAATCCTAGGAACTCCCTGGATCCTTGGCTTTTAAAGTAAGTATACCCCCACCTTGAACTGATTTATTTTTGCCTGTTTTGGCACTTCTGCCTCCAAGTGTCAGCCTTGGTCCTTCCCTCCCTCATGCCTGCAGAGCACCATTCCCAGGCAGAGCAGCCTTGGGGTGGTGCTTTGTAGGTCTCCCTGGTCAGCCAAGGACATGTCTCAGGCCCATTGTGGGTGAAAGGTGCTAATGAAATGACACCCAAATCTATGCCTTTCCCTTTAGTGTCTTTGTGCTGGAAAAGTGCAGCAAAAGTCATCCAACGATGCATCTTGCCGGCGCTGCACTTTTTTTTTCCATAAGGATTAGTGGTTCAAGAGCGGGGATTTTCAAACTGACAAGCCCTTGGCAGAGAAATAATTACAGGCTTTTTATCCTTTGTGTTTCCTAAGTAGTTCTAAATAACTTTTTCCCTTGAGGCATTTTTTTAAGTCCAAAAAATGGCGCGGGAGGGGGGGAAGTGAATTTTCTTAGTGTCCTTAAAAGTATGCAAGATGTTTGTGGAGACCATTTAAGTTTCAGCTATAAGGTTTTTTGTGTGCATTTTTCTCTTTAACCACGTCCAAAGAACCAAAGTTTCTTGGCCGGTGATGCTTCAGAAATGGCTCTTAGAAATGGGAGATGGAGGGGGATAGATGTGATCACTTCTTGGCCATCTCAGGAATGTGAGTTTTGCCTCTCCAGGATATTCCCTGAGGTTTTTACTCCACTCCTTGCTGTAAGAGAAGATTTCTGGGGCTAGTGGAGCTGGTTTTCCTTGTCACTATCTATTATTTGCTTGTGCCGAGTTGCTGTGCATCCTGCTGGGAAGCCACGGATGTCCCTTTTCGCAGCATCCTGCAGCATTCCCGGGGGCTGCAGAGCCCACGGGGGCTCACCCAGCCCTGTCCTCTGCTGGCTCCTCTCCTTACCTGTATCTCCATCCTGTCTGCTTTGTCCAGTCTTTTTAATCTAGAAAAAAAAAAGATAGTGTGATGTGAAAAAAGCCTCCTGGGGACAGCTGAGGGGCAGCCTCAAGGCACACGTGAGCTTGTGCCTTTTTATCTCTTTGAAAATTCACCTCCTGTGAGTTTCTGAGGAAGCCCTTAGCACGGTACCCTAATTTTCTGAGCACGCTGGACACATCTGTGCCACAACATGTTTTATCCTGCCCCATTCCCTGTTCTTTTGCCCTGCTGAGAAGAGCCCTCTGGAGGATGCTGTCCCAAATTCCAACTGTGCCGCGCCTGACCAGGGAGGAGGGTGCCATCCATCCCTGCTACTAAACAGTGCCTGTGATGTAAGGGGGGACCTGGGAGAGGACCCCCTGGCGTTTACACTTGCTGCAATATGAAAGGGCAGCTCCGGGGCTGTGTTATTGCATCTGCTGTCAGGGCAGCGCCCGGGTGCTCCCACAGGACTGCCGGTGCAATATTCCTGCCGTCGGCAGGGAGGGGAGCCAGGCTGCTGTTAATAACAGCATTTCTCTACCTTGGCTTTATTAAGTGAGGAAAGCCTCCTTTCCTTGCACCCCAGGCATATCTGGGTCTGGGCTTTGGTATGAGAGGGGAAGGAGGTGGGAGAGGAGTGGGGGAAGCGTTTGAAGCAATTAGAGCTGCTTGGTGGAGAGAGGGGACTCGCCAAGAGGGGTAGCAGTGATATTTTGATGAGGTGTCCTGCCTCCAACCTTCTGTAAAATCCCCCTGTGGGTTCTGCCCCACCCACCCTTCTGCTCCTGGCCCTTTGTCTCCCTGGTAGCTGTGGCATTTAGTGAGCAGGGTGTTGAATGCCTTGCTTTCCCCATTCCCCCCTCTGCTGAAGACCCTCTAGGGGTAGCTAAAGTCTGGTTGAGTTGGTGAGGAGGCCGCAATGTAGCTCCAGGGCTCACAAAGTGCCTTGTGCCTTGCAGGTGTGGTAGGTGACTCTGCAGAGGGACATGGTGCCAGGAGGGGACCTGCCTGTCCCATTTCTCCTCTGCCACAGCCATCATTTCTCAGGGGAAAGGGTTTTTTTATTTCAGCTTCCCCTGTCCAGACGCTGCGAATCCCACTAAAACTTCTGACTGGAGCAGGGATTACGTGCTCGGGTTTCATCCCTTGTCTGCGAGCGGTGTAAACTTTCTGCCAGAGCTCAAGTGACATTTTGTGGGAGATAGGAGAGTATTAAGTGTTGGTCCTTGCAGATAAAAATAGCGGCTGACCCGACGACGTTTTCTGTCGTCTTGTCACTGGTGTGACCTGGCTCTGTCACCTCCATGCTGCTGCTCCCAACACAGACTTTTCTTCTCAGGAGGAGCTGGGGGGTATCCACAGCCTGACCTGACACAGCCCTGCTCTAAGCATCCTCACCTGCCTGTCGCAGCAGCACTCACACTGGCCTGGATGGTGGTTTGGGCTTGAGAGTGATCTGGAATAGGAGCAGCAGGTCCTGGGTTCGTGTTCATGGGGGCTGGAAGGAAACACCATCCATCCCACTCACTGCGAGCCCACCCTAACCAAATCCAGGACCCGTCTTCCCCAAAATCAGGGTCCAAACCGCTCATTACTGTAAATCTCACTGCTAAAGTGGGAGCTCTCCTGATTACAGGAGTCCTCGTGTGCGTACACGTGGGTGCCTGTCTGTTTTTCCCGTTGCTGTGTTTCAGAGCTGATGTTTTTATCCTGAGGTTATAGCTGGAGTTGGCTCAGGGCCCTTCAGCAGCATCGGCAGAGCTGACTCTTGCCACTCCAGAAATGCGGGGATGGGGCCAGTCGAAAGGAAAGGGAAGGAGAGGAGGAGGAGGGAGCGGCAGGGTCTGGCTCGCTGCTGAGCTGTGACCAGATCTGATGCTGGGAGAGGCTCTCCCACCCTGCCTGCCCTGTGCTGTTCCCCAGCCCTGCTTCAGAGCAGCATCCGCCTGCTCCACCTCCGAAAACAGCCAGCGTGGCTCTGGAAGAGCTCGTGTACAGCTGGTAGGATGGCAGCAGGAACAGTTTCTGCTAGCGTTGAGATTTTATTTCTCATGGCTGGGCCAGAAAGTTCCCAGCCATTGGCCTCTATGGACTGGGCATCCTTTGAGGATGCCTTCATTCCATTTGCTTGTTCTTCTGAATGATGATGCTCCTATCATTGTTGCCAAGGATTTCTTCACGGAGAGAGTGGCACAATCGGGCTGCCTTCAATGCATGTTTTTAATTGCAGCCCTTAAATACCTTCTCTGACAAGTGAAGGCATTTGGGAACAGCATCTTTTCCAGATTCCCTTTGCTCTCTGGTTCAAGGCCCACCTGCCCCTGCGGGACTCATCA
This sequence comes from Pachyramphus minor, assembly GCA_013397135.1. Taxonomy (NCBI): domain Eukaryota; kingdom Metazoa; phylum Chordata; class Aves; order Passeriformes; family Tyrannidae; genus Pachyramphus; species Pachyramphus minor. Next base: position 831,256 of record VYXB01006785.1, read on the forward strand.
TCTTGTGTGGTGTCATCCATCAGCTGAACTGTCTCTCCCACCAGAAGTAAGGAACAAGGTCCTGGAGCCAAACCAGTGTGATGGCACTTGGCCACTTACAGTAGTGGGCGATTACTGAGCCCCTGCCAGGAATTCTTGCAGTGGGATCGGGAACGCTCTCGGGTGTTAAATTTGTCCTGCAGCGTGTAACCTCTAAGTAGAGCCCGTAGTGTTTTGTAACAGATCATATGATGCCAGTGATGGCAGGCGCCCACCCCGTGTTTCAAGGTCAGTGCTGAGCTTGGGGCCGGAGGGGCAGCTCCTGGCTGCAGCCTCTCCTGGCTCCTGGGCCTCTCACTGGGCTCTGCTCCCACTTAGGGTAAAGCCTCCAGTGCCTGAGGAGCTCAGGCTTGGAGATGGAGGCTGTTTTGCTCCCACCTGGTGAAGCTGCAGACCCCATCTCAGGGTCTCCCCTTGCAGGGTGTGCTCCTGGGATGCAAACCCTGCCCATGTCTCATTTGCCACCAACACACTGTCTCCACAGCATCATGCCAAGGACAGGACCTTCCAGCATACATGTAGACAATACTCTCTCACTCACCATGCCTTAAAACATGTCCCAGTAAGGAATTTATCTTGTATCCCTTAACCTGAGGGAACTGCTGAGTAGTGATGGGTCTGCTGGCAGAGGTGAGGAGCTCAGGGTCCTTGTCTAGATGGATAACCATTAATGCTGCTGCCTGCTCTGTCCCCTGGCTTTCAACATCCCACAGGAAAGCATGGCCGTCCCCAAGGGAAGAGGCTCCCGTGGTCTCTATTGATAAATAAATGTTTTAGGTCCATCACTTTATCAAGCAATTAGAAGGGACTGTTTGGACAGATCGTTAAATAAGAATTAAATGTTTAAAATCTTAATGGGCAATTGGCCCTCACCAGTTCTCTTGTTACATGAACGTTTCATTTATAATTTGGACCCAAGTTGGGATGTGCTGAGAGATGCTCAGGCTGCAGCCTGCACACGGGGGTTAACATGGTGCTATCTCCTGCCAGAAAATAATAAAAGCCAGGGACTGTCTAGGGATTGTGCATGAAGGATTAGGAAGAGGATATGCTTGGGCCTGTCTGCAGCTGGTTGAAGTCTAGTGCAGAGAGGTGAGCCTGGAAATCATTGCTTTCTGATGGCTGTGAGGGGGCCAGCGTGGAAAGGGAGCTTGTCTCCTAAAACCTGGGGAGCTCTGCAGCCAGCTGATGTTTTTAGTGAGAGGTAGTGAGTGGATCCTTTTCCCCTGGGAGACATCTGTGCTGGTTAGGAAGGAGGAAGCACCATGGGGTGGATGCTTCTGCCTCTGCTTTCCAGGTGTTACAGTTGTTCAGCACGAGTGGAGGATGCTGTAGGGATTGGGTTTTTTGGTGAGTGGGGAATGCTTAACTCCAGGGACTGGGTTTTCAGTCTGAGCAGAAAATGCTGGGCTAAGGGGAAAACAGGTTTTTTTTTTTGATGCAAATGAAGGTTGTTGGACTCCCGGGACTGGGTTTTCAGTGTGAGCAGAGGATATTGAACTCCACGGACCAGGATTTTCCACCTTTCTGCAGCATGCCTCATCAGATCCACAGGTTCTGCTGGGAGCCTGGCTTCATCCACATTATCTGTGGCTTTTTGGCTTTTAAAGCTGCAAATCCCAGAGTCAGGGGATTCATGCCCCTATCTTCACTGCCAGACAGCCTCTCTGCCTCTAAGGAAAGCTGGAAGATGCTCAAGGTCTTGTGTTTGTTTGACTTTTTGATGCTGGCCATGCTGTTTCCTGAAATAGTCACCTGAAGCTGGCTCAGGAAGTTGGAGTCACAGCCTCTCAGGTTAGTGGGTGCATGAAGATTTCCTAGCATCAGGTGTTGAGCATTACAATTTACCTTGCAACCACCACGCTTGTGGAAGGGGCCTGTGGAGACGGAGGCATCGGAATTCCCCAAGGCAAGCCAGGGCTTTATGGCCCTCGCCCAAGACAAGCACGATGCTTTTGTGGCAACTATTAATTGCTTCCTGAATTTAAAAAGCATAAGCAAACTCACTTGCTGGGGAACGAGTTACCTGGCACGTAAACGCTTTGCCATTAATGCGTGGCTGACCCTGACGATGATGTGAGGACCAGAAGAGCTTTCAAAGAATTTACCAGAAACCATTTCAGGGGAGGTTGCATGTTGTAAATCCTGAAATAATGGGATGGAGGGAATTAGGTTAGATCATAGCTTGCAGAAACCGGGTGCGATTCCCCACTGAGGATCTCGAGATCATCAGAAGAGCGTGGTGGGGGAGAGGCCCCCTCGTGTCCTTACCTCAGCGTAAGTGAGTTTACAACCTGGAAATTGAGATTATTGGAGGGCTTGTGTTTTACACGTGACACTAGGGAGCAAAGAGGGTCCTGTTACATCCAAAGGTGCATTGTACAGCCACAGGGGTTCCTGGAAGAGCAGCCCAGGAGGGGGCTGTTTTGTGCTGGGTCCAGGATGCCTGTTGTATCCACCACCCATTGCAGCAGCACTGCAACACCTTGTAGCTTTTTGTGTGGGTGTCTTCAGTGCCTCTGCTGAGCTCACCCCAGCTCAGGGAGACACTTCAGGAGGACGTTTAGCTGCTAGAGCAAGGGAGATGGTGTCTACCTTGCTTTCACAATCTGCCGTGGTGTATAATCCGTCGCTCTGCTCCTGCCATGAGCTGTCCTAAAGCTGTTTGCAGGTTTCTGGGGGGCCCCAGCCCCTCCTCGCCAACTCCCCAGCCCACAGATGGGGCTGCTGAACTATTTCACAGGGAGGTGCTGGCACGTGGGGCTGTTTGCTGCCTCCCCCCTCCAGCAACACCTTTCATTTGCTTGTTACCTCTGCTGGTTTGCTCTTCCTCAGCTCCCCCACACCAGAGAGATGGGGCTGGGCCAACTTCAGGGATGCCGGTGGCTTTTTTTCGCTCAGCAAACAGTGTTAAACCACTCTCATTTGAAAGGGCAGGTGTGGGAAAGAAGCTGTTTCGCCTGCAGCAAATAAGTATTTCCCAAATCCAATATCTATGCAATGAGGGGTACCGTGGTGGGAATTACACATCCTTCCATGGGGCAGTGCTGGCAGGGAAAGCAGTCAGAGGCCAGGCTGCCTTGAGTCATAATAATAGTCTTGCTGGCTGCCTGGGGCAAGGCACTGGGGCTTGAAAGATCAAATCTAGTGGCTGATATTCGTCTGCCTGTTAATGTTGGCGTAGCAGATCACATCCCGCTTGTCCGTCTGTTGTGGAATTGTCTGGCACAAGCATAGGTCCGTGATGTTTTCAGGATGCCAGTGCTTGACACTGGGGAAGGTGTAAGTCTAAATTAGCACTGGGGTGTGTGTTTTTGTGTCTCCAGATTTCACTCTCTCCAGCAGAAGGACAGAGTTCAAAGAGGCTCTGGCTTTCCTGGAATAGGAAATGGCAGGATCCACCCCAAAGGCTTTTCTCCTCTTACCCAGAAGGGTCCCACCCCAGCTGGGAAGCCCTATATCCAGCTGGGTGTGGAAATGTGGGTGGAAAGGTCTGTGTGAGGACTGTTCTTCACTCCTACCCCTCCAGTGCTGATCTTTGCTCTTGAGCACGTGTAAGGTTGTGTTTGGTCTGGATCTGAGCTTGGGGTTTATCTTTATTCTCCATTAGAAAGGGAAATTCAGGAGGCCCAGTGAGATGGGCCTGGAGCAGGGTGGCTCTCCCTCCACTGAGCAGTCACTGCTGTCCAATTTTCTGTCTCACTTCGTTAAATGGACCTGCAAACCCGTTGCAAAGCCAAGATTGCAGAGGCAAGTGCCCCACAGCCAGATTGCAGGGTCTTGCTTAACCCAGCACTGCTGAGCTTCTCCCCTCAGTTTTCATGTGAGGTCTCAGCTTCACCTTTTCACCAGTGAGAAGCTCCCCAGAGTGGCATGGCTGGCCCTGGGGGATGGGGTTTTCTTTTGGAGACGAGTTTTAATCAACCTTATCGATGCCTTCTGTGAGATGTAGTTACATGTGGGAAGTACCTTGTGGTGGCCACAAGGATGGAGAGGAACAAGTCCCCTGCTGTCTCCTTCTCAGGAGGTGGCTAGGAGGAACCTTTCCATGCTGGTGACGTGCAGGTCACTCTTTGCACTCCCCACCTCAGAAGGTGATCAGCAGCTGACATCCTTAGGCTTCAGTTTGTAACACGCTGTGGAAACAAGCAGGAAGAATCTCTTGGCATTTGGTTCCCTAGTCAAGAGCTCTGTGCTGCCTTGATTTGGACTCTGCTCAGATGGTTCTCCTCCTGGTACATACCTTCCCCACAAGCTTTCACAGCGGACTTGGGCTGGCTTTGGCTTTCTGCCTCTGCATACAGGGCCTCATGGCCGAGGTGATGTTACTGCTGTGTTTCAGCTTTGTGTGAGTCCTTTCCCACCTCTGCATCCCACAGAGGACTTTCAAGGATAGAGGAGCCACCTGAGGAAGGGAGATGCTGCAGAAATCAAGGCATGGTGGCCTGGTGTGCCATGTCCCTTACTATGTCCAGCCACCCACTGGGTCACATCCATATCTGGCTCTGGGGACCACCACTCCCAAGGGCAGAGAATGGCTGGTGTAGATTGTTTTCTGGGAAACAGGGACAGAGAAATACAATATGCATGTTTGCAAGCCCCCGGGGACACCTCTGGAAGAGGTGGTGTGGAGGTGCTTGGGATGCAGCTTGCAGAGGGGCTGGGGTGAGCTTTGGAGGCGTGGGGTCCCCTTTACACCGATGCTGCTGGGAGAGGCTGTTTTTATCTGGTGTTTTGCACCCCTCGGCTCAGCAGTGGAAGGTGAAGGGTTCCCCTGCCTGCCCTGGCTGTCAGCAGGCCTGTGCAGGCAGGACGTGGGAAGGGAAGGAGGAGAGGATAACGCCCCAGCCGTGGGCCCTGGCCATTTCTGGACGAGTAGGTCATCTGGGTGTGGGAGGGGAGCTGGTGTCCAAGCCAGCCCAGAGAGGCCGAGATTGGGTGTATGTGTGATTTGGGGGAAAGTGAGAAGGGATTTCTTAGGCGAGAGGAATGCAAGTTTCCTCCTTCACATATGTCTCCTGTTCTTCCAGTTTGCAACAAAAGTCATCAAATTGCCCAAGACCTGGCAGCAAGGACAGCCCCAGAACAGCCCACAAATCACAGGAAAGCATCTCCCCTCCTCCCTGCCTGCCTCCGGATCCTTGAGCATCAGGAACCACTTCAATCCCCCTTTGGACAGTAAAACTCCTGCCCCTTCCTGTTGTGGGTCAGATGCACAGCCCAGAGCTTTTGCTTGCTGTAGGACTGGTCCTGGTGGGTTAGAATTCTGTGTTTCTCTTGAATTGGTTCTATTTTTAAACCCTTCAAATGGTCCAGGCAAGGGCTTCAGCTCTCAGACATCAGAGGTGACTGCAGCCATTTGGAGGAGACACTGTGACATGGCTGGTGTGACTTTCCTTGTCCCCAAGTGGTGGGGACAGGTGGCAGTGACTCAGGTCCTGCTTGGTCTGCCTGGATTATCAGGCACTGGGAGAGAAGACAGGGACTCCCAGGGATGCCCAGCTGGGGAGCACCAGGGTTTGGGGGTGTAGGACTCTAGCTGAGAGGCGAAGGAGCAGCTGTGTGTCAGGGTGAAGGGTGTTTTAATGAGCCCAGCCCCTTCCCTGCAATCCTGTCAGCTGCTGTTTTTTATTTGGCAGAAGGAGCTGTTGGTGCAGCAGAGCTGCAGAAATCAGGCGAGCCTGTCTGAGCTCTCCTCTTCACCCTGTGCATCTCAGGGATGGGCAAAGTCCTTCCTGACATTGGAATGGAGAGTTTAGGGTCACTGCTGAAGGGGTGCTTCGTGCCATTTTATCTGTCTCATTTGGGGCTCCCAGAGCAATATGAGAGTGGCTGCACCCCCACCATCCTCCCCCTCATGATCACTTGTGTCCTGCCTGCTTTTGCAGCCACCTGGTTTGCACCAAGAGGCACAGGTCCACGAGGATCTCTGTAAGAAAGGCACTTGGGTTACCCCATTGTGGTTGTTTAGTTCTAGTATTTTCTTACAAGAAAACAATTCTATCCATTTCACTATTAAGTGTAGACTAGCAGTGATACCAAGACTGGGACCACCAAGGTGTTCCATCCTCAGGGTCCACCCCTGATCCCATGGCCCGTAAAACAATGATGGGGCAGTTTTCACTGAGTGGTCTGGGGGCTCATATGATGCAGGAGACACAGGGGGCTTCAGCATGGCCAGAGGAGCAGCCCTCTGCCACCTTTTGCAAGATCCCCCTGGGAACCAGGCACAGAGCCGCAGCTCAGAGGGGAAATGTTCATGCAGTGGGGCTTCCCAAGCTCAGGCAGGGGGAAACAGCTTCAGATGAAGTCCAGTTGCATTTAAGGGTTCTACTTGGGATACTTTTTTCCCTACATGGCACTAGTCCACCCCAGCAGAGCGCCTTGTTGACCGCCAGCACGTGGTGCTACTCCTTTTTCCACTCTCCTAGTGAAGCCTGTCAGACTGCCCTGCTCACTGAGCCACTTGTGGGCAAGTCCTGGGACCTGGCTTGCAGGAGAGCTGGTGGGTTGCTCCCACACCGAGCTGCTTTCCGCTTCCCTGCTCCCGCCTTCCTCCTCCCGCCGCAGCATCTGCTCCGGATGTTTTTCCCCTGAACAGCAGAAGCTGCATTTTTTCCAAGCCGAATTTCCTTTGTTTTTTTTTTTTTTTCTTTTCAATCTCTCCAGGGTTCCCTTCAAATTGTTTTGCTCCATTCCATCCTCTCCAGTTTATTATCTCCTACTAATGTTATTATTAACATGCTAATTAGTCCCTAATTGCAATTGCCAATGAAGATGTCAGATAGGGCTGATACTAAACCTGCTTCTTCACAATACTAACTCTGATCCTTCACATCATTTTTTTTTCTCTGAATTCTGCAGATTACTCTGTACCTCTCTCATCATCATCTTGATTGTTTCACAGATGGATGCTCACATGTGTGGGGGTGGGATTGCTCTCTCAGGAAAAACTTGCTGAGATGCAGCATAGGGTGCTTTATAAACCCCTAGGGCCAGGCTGGTGATGGGTGTAGCTCTGAGAGATATTTTCTAGCTGGTCCCAAGGTTTTATCTCAAAGATGAAGTCATGCCTGGCTTTCCATGGCAGCCCCCTTGCGAGGCAAAAAGAAAAGGACTTTGGAAAGTTAAAGAGCGGCATTTGCCATCCCGCCTATACACTCAACCCTCTGACTGCTTGGGCACTGTGCAAAGGTCTTCCATGACTATAAATAGGCAGAGAGGTAGGCAAAGAGATGGTGAGATGGGATGGGGACAGGCGGTGAGCCAGCCTGGGCCGGCATCTGGAGCTCTCATCGCCTTCGTGCGCAGAAGAGGTGCGGTTTGTTCCGGCCATGCTGCTCTCATCGGGCAAGGTTTGCCCCCGCAGAGCCTATTTTTGAACACACACCCCCCCCTCCCCCGGTTACCTCTTGGAGGTGCTGCAAAGAGCCAGGGCAGCCTTATGGTGCGGTGTCCCAGTGCTGCTGTGGGACATGGAGCCACGTGCTCCGAATAGCTGTGTGCAGACGTGGCCTATGGAGATGAAATGTGGCTCTTGACCGATTGCGAATAAATCAGGGTCAGGAGCTTGAATGCTGGCCAAGAAACCCAAAGGGATAAAATATAGCCTCTCTACAGACTGTTAGCAAACAGCACGTGGGCTGAGATCTGCTAGATAAATTTATGCGCTGTGAATTGTTCACCCAGCTGTAGTGGAGGGATGGATGGACCCACGGAGAACTAATAACCATATGTGGTGGACGTGCCTGTGGTGCTGACCTTTAGAGGGTCCATCGACTCTGGGAGGTGGCACAGTGACATCTTCTTAGGGATGTCACCGGGAGGGAATGGGTGCATGTGTTGCTTGGTGCGAGGGAGGGGGATTCAGGCTGCGCGTCCCGGAGACAGGCTGGCAAAACAAATAACTGCTCCTGACCTTGGTTTTCCCATCGTGTCATTTGACATGGATTGAGGATAAATACCAGGCTCTTTGCCTTTGCCTCGTTGTTTCCAAGATCGTGGGACTTGCTGTCCTGAGAGCTCCTGTTCCTGCTGCAGCCCAAGGAGATCAGTTTAAAGCGGGAGGAGGTAATAGGGAAAAAGTGAAAAGGTGGGATTCTTGCCTAGTTCCAGCCTATGGGCACAAGTGGGTGCCTCCAGCACCCACTGTCCCCATTTTAGGTGAAACACTGGGAGCTGGCAGCAATGCCCTGGCCATGGGGACTGCCTCCTTTCACTCACCCCAAATTCCTCGTAGCCCCAAAGGGGAACATCAGATTCATGTTGGGATGAAATATCCTGGCGGCGGAACCAGCTCTAGGCAGACCGACTTAATGAGCCTTTGGGCTCTGTTCAACTGCTTTAAACTGGAGAGATGGGCCCGAGCCCAAAATGTGGAGCCAAACAACCTTGTACTTGTCCAAGCTGCAGAGTAGTGTGAGTGGTTTGTGGCTGGTCCCTCCTTTCTCTAACCAGGCATCTGCTTCCCACCCTCCACCCCGGGACGCTGGATATGTGCATGCTGTCATCAGATTGGACTGGCTCATATCCTTATGTCAGCATCTTATATATCCACATCTCTGTCCTGGCTGGAAGGGGGGACCTGACCACCCTGTGGGTACCAGGCCTTGTGCCCTTGGTCTGGCTATGGGAGGGTGTTTTTGTCTCATTTACCCCAGCACTGAATTCTGCCAGCTGTGATTCAGAGAAATCTGGGGGAAGAAACATCCCACGTTTTGGGGGGAAAAGCATTTTTCTCCCAGGGCCAATCTTGCACAGCTGGGCTGGGAAATCTGCCTTTCCTAGGCTGCAGGGGCTATTGAGGGGGCTGCAGAGTGTCTCTGCTTTCTGGGATTTGCAGCATTGTTTTAGAGTGAGAGTTGGAAAAAGGGGCTTTTTTGAGGCTGGGCAGCCTGGGAGTCCTCACTGGGATGGACCAGTGGCTGGCCATGCCCAGCATCTCTCCTGCACTGTTGCAGCGAGGTAATCCAGGTCCTGGCCCTGACAGGCTGCACACTGACCAGCTAATCCATGTCTCGCCTCAATGGCTGATCCATCAGCCCCCCCTTGCCACCCCCTGCCCTGTGCCTTTGCCTTGGACTGTGACTTTTGACACAGGCAGGACACATTTAACAGTGTGCTCTGAATGCTTTGCCTGTGGCCATCAGTGGGTTGTGAGCTGTGGGGCTGTGTCACAGCTCCTGCTGCAGTGACACCAGGGCTGGCATCGCCATCCCAGACCCTTGTCCCAGAGACAGCCAGCAGAAGGTGAGAGTCACCAAAGGCTGGTGTGTGTGAGGGTGAAGGATCCCCACTGTGCCTCGCACCATCGTGCGATTCAGTCATCTCATTCTTTTTTAAGTTGTTTAGACTGTGTCAGAGCAAAACACAGCAAGTTTTTAACACCAACTGTTTATCCACTAAGGTGTCTTTCCCTTCTCTCCACTGGCAGTTGGGGATTTTGATGAAACCTTTGAAAGAAGCCATAGATAAAACCCAGATTAATGAAATCAGTGTGATGAGATGTGACATGGTGCTTGATTGAACGTGACTGTTGCTTTTTGTGAGACAGCTCAGAGAAGACCAGCACTGCATAGGGAAGCCCTGAAGATATACTTGGGGAAAAACTTTTTTATTTTTTTATTTAAAGGATGTGATTTGGCAAAAAGGTGTCAGCATGGTCTTTTGCTCTGCAGCCAAGCACTGCAGAATGCATTCCTTTATCATTATGATCTAGTCCATCCCTTAAAAAAAAAGGTATCTGCCAAAAAAAGGCATCTGCCAGCTTTTCCATGGAGCAAATGATGTTGGGACAGGCAGGAGAACTGTGCTTATGCTGCTCCCCAAAGCCACTGCTTATCTCACACCAGGAAAAAGGGGGAAGAAAAAGAAGGGCCTTCCCAACACCAGAGTAGTGGGAGAGAAGTGTCTTTCTTATCTCATCTCTGCCCAAATCATGGAATCGTGAGTTGGAAGGGACCCACAAGGATCATCAAAATCTGACTCCTGGTCCTGCACAAGAATCACACCATGTGCCTTGAGAGAGTTGTCCGAACGCTTGTTGAACTCTGGCTGACTTGCGACCACTTGTGACACTTCCCTGGGGAGCCTGTTCTGGTGCCTGACCACCCTCTGGGTGAAAAATCTTTCCCTAATATCCAACCTAAACCTCCCCTGACAGAGCTTCATGCCGTTAGTGAATGAGCTGGTGTGTTTAGTGTTGCGGTGAAAGACATGAGGCTTCTGCCTGGAAGGGGTGGCTTTGTGGTTTAGCAGATCTAACCTCCTGCCTGGATGTGTTTGTGGTTGCTGTTGGTGCTGTTTGTGGTCTCCCTTGGTTGCAATCATTAGGTTCCAGAGTGAACAGTAGGCACAGAGTAGTTTACACTTGTTTTAGGTGTGAGAGGACACCCCAGTTTCAATTTAATACCCTTCAAAGGTGTTGCCTTCTAGCTAAAAGGATTAGTGATGTTGTCTTTCAGAGGGTCAAACTGGGGGTTTGCAGAGCCGTACCCTGACATTGCTGCTCTGCAGACTCCCATCCCACTGGCATATCCAGTAGCTGGGAGAGCCTTCTCCCAGCTGAAGGCATTGAGATATCTTCCACGAGGGGTTCGCAGCTAATTGGTACAATCAATATTTGTTTTGCAAATGCAATTGGAGGGAAAGAGGGATTGAGAGCGCCAGAAATTCAATTGACCTGTAAAAACAGATACGGTGTAAAGGGAATCCTTTTCCTGCCAAGCAAATATTTAGAAAGCAGAAGCAATAAAATGAATAAGCAACAAAGTAATATCCTGCCTCTATGGCCGCCGGAGGCTGCTGGGAAGGGCTGCTGCCCCTGATGCTGTGATAACCCTGAGCAGACAAGTGGCAGGAACCTGTTTCCTAGAGAAAGCATGTTTGCTTTTGCCCTCTAATCCATCAAAAGCTCATCCTGGTGCCTTGGCAGCACTGGGACCTGTCTCAGGTAGCCTGGCAAACTGGCACCATCCCCACACCCCTGCAACCATGACTGTGGGATAAACCTAGTGGTGGCACAGGGGACAGGGCTGTCCATGCACCCTTGTCTACTCTTGTAGGGGTCTCTGCTCTTTGCTCCAATATCCCTGCTCAGCCTTCTCTGGTGCCCTGGTGATGGAACACACTGGGGAGTGCTGTGGGTGCTGTGTGGTGTGACAGGTGTGCGGGGCAGAGCATCAGCAGTTCCTGCCTGGAAGGGCATTCCAGCATGTCAGTGCTCAGCCTCAACATGCCTTGGTGTGAAAATCAAAATAGCTAAGGGAAAAAAAAAAAAAGTGAAAAGGTATGTTTTCAGATCAAAAAGCTCCAGAAAAATGTTTTGGGTAGGAAGGGGTGAGATGGTGTCCAGCCCAGGCTTTGGCCAAGCAGGAGCAAAGCACATGAGTCCCTCTTTTCCACGTGGCTCAGCATCCTTGGGCACAACCCTTCAGTACCCAAGTGACTTGAACCAGAGATGTTCCCTTGGGCTCATGGCTGAATTTAAAAAGCTCTGTGGAAAGCTAAGATTTTTCAGAAAAAACCTTCAATGTGTGTATATATATATGTATGTGTGTGTTTATGTATATATATACACTTGTATAAAATAGAGCAAGCAGAATGAAGAGAAATGATTTTATGGGAAAACTCTTAACCAGCTCTGGCACTGAGCACCTTTAGGCTATTTCTCCCCATGGAGGATGTTGACCCCTTAAATTATGTCAGGTTCTGAGACTGTTGCTCATTTACTGGCATCAGAGCCTTTTTTGGGGGGCATTTATGGCTACTGAAGTCACATTAAAACACAACTGCTACACAGAAATCAAAGCGAGGTTTGAATGTGCCTTGTTGTATTACTGAATTTTCCAAGAGTATGTTGGCTAAAAATGTAAACTTCCCTCCAAAACCCCTCAGATGGAAGAGAAAAAAGCTCTAGAGAAGCCAGCAAATTTTGTACACTTGATAATCAAATTTTCCCGGGGCTCTATTCCTGTTTATTATGATACTGAGCCCCTGGGGGCTTACTGAACCCCTCAGATGCTCAATACCCCTGGGAAGCTGATGCTCAGGCCCACGAAAGGCAGAGCAGCTCTGATTCTCCACACACAATATGTCATTTGGGAGCAGGTCGCTTGCAGGGATCAGGGTTGATGACCTGCTGCCCAGGGCCAGGCTGGCTCTGCTGCTGTGACCCCACACCACTGATGGCATGAGAAACCCCCCTGTGTGCCATCATCTGTTACCTCATCCCTGTCTCAGGTGCCACAAGGTTGGAAAATACACCCCAAGTATTTGTTTCTCCCCAAACCCCATCCCAAGAAGAGTGCAGCAACATGAGCTCAGGGGAGCGGGGGGAAAGTTGGCTTAAATTTAGTGTCTTTTTAGATGAATATTTCCATTCATTCCAGAGCATATTCCTCTGGCATTTCCAGTGTGCTTGTTTAGCCGAGTAGTTAACAAACTTCATAGAAACACATGTTATAGTGCTCTCTAGTGCACAGAGCTATGTATGAAGGATGCCTCTTCTGAGATATCTCGATGTGCAGTGCAGCTTTTGCTCTGGAGCAGCCTGTTAACCACAACAGCTGCTTCCCATTGTGGAAATGCTATTGGAAAAAAAAAAAAAAAAAGCAACCTCAACCCCATCCCAACGACCTGACAACACATGCAGATGATATTTATGCAAAACCCTGCTTGAGGGTGAGCTGGAGCACAGGGAAATAAAAGATAAAGCAAGAAATAACCCAGCCGGGAGAACGATATCTCCCTGCCGGCAGCGCCCGGTGCGCTCCCGCGGATCTCTGTTTGCCGAGCTGGTCTGAAGCAGCTGGTCTCTGTGTCTGACTTCGTTTACTCTGTTTAGTTTTTATACAGCCGAGCGGTTTTTATAGCCGCTGGAGCGCCGGGAAGCTCGACAGGATATTGGCCACCTCCTAATGAGAATTCGCCGCGTTGGCACATCGGCACGAACACCCTGTGAATTTTAAGCGCCTGGGAAACGGCAGCTCCTGCAGCCCCATCCCTGAGAGCTCAGAGGGTCCTTAGGGGGGGAACGTGGGTTTTCTGTTTAATAAAGGAAAACACAAGCCCTGATTGTAGCCTAGGAGACTTGAGAGCAGCCGGGAGCCCCAGTGCTGGTGGCACTGCTGGACCCAATGCGTGTCCACCCTCACTGCTCTTGATGGTGATGCTCTGGGAAATCTGCCCAAAGGGCAGAGGAGCCCATGTTGCCCCAAGCAGTAGGGGTATGGGGGGGTCCTAAAGGTCAGGTTGGACTTGTGGGACCAGCTGGTGTTTAACTCCGTCCCCTGGATTTGCCTGCTCCCTTTTTGGACCTGGTGGTACAAGGTGGAGGTGAATTTATGGCATCGTGGGGGAGTCGGGGCTGGAAGGGACTGGAAGTCCCCAGTCCTTCCCCTGCTTGTCATAGGGCTGACTTGGATACTGGATGAGGTTGCTCAGGGCTGGGACCAGTCAAGTGCTGGCTGTACCCAAGGAAGAAGATTTTTCTATTTGGTCTGAACACCTTTCCCTTTCTCTTTCCCTTTCCCTTTTTTTCATAACCCTCCTTTTGAAAATGAGAACAGAAAATAGAAAGGTTTAATTTTGTTTTGTGTCCATACTAATTGTCCATTACAGGAGGTTTAAAAAAATATCAGAAACAAATATAATGACTTGCAAGAAGAGGGTACCTTAAGCTGGAGCAGAATGAAAATAGCTGCTTCCCCCGTGGTGGTGGGAAACGTCAAAAACCCAGCGCGTGTGTAAAATCCCCAAGGGAGTAGGACAGCCAGCCCTCAGGAGGTTTTAGCCAGGATATCTGTTTCTTAGAAAACCAAAAAAATTGGTTTTCAAGATCATCACATTTTATCCACAAAATGAATGGCATGAACAGTGTTTCCTTCTCTCCTAGTTTTTCCTGCCCCGCTTACAAAGCCAGCCAAATTGGGGTGGTGGCGGCAGCAATGGCACATCCTCTTGCTCCTGGTGACTTTGCTTTTCCATCATTTGCCTCTCCATTAATCTCAGTACAAACAAAGGGCTCTGAAGAGACAAGCTGAAAAGCTCCTGGGGGCACGTTTAAATCAGTCCTTTCTAATAATGTCTGTCGACCTCTCTGTGGAAGCACTGCTCCCCAAGGAAAGGACACGGAGCTGCGGCAGTGTGCTGAAATATGGTGGGGTGTAATTAATTCTGACCTCTGGCTCCCGCTCACTCACTCTCAATATTAAATTTGACTAGTGATATTGTGGTTTTTCAATTATCCCTGTTTTCTTGGGGGCAACGGGGGGGCTGAGGGGGGTGGCTGCTCAAAATTCAGCTTGGTGGGAGATGCATCGCTTGGATGCAGAACTGCTGTGCTGTGGATGGGATCGATCCTTGGCTTGCCTTCACTGGGAGGGCATTTGGGCTTGGATGTGGTGATGTGTGTGCCTCTCCCCCTCCTATCTGCACGCCTCTTGACTCTGAAACCAGGTGCTAGATTGTTGTTGGGATGGGGCCAGCTCCCTGCCTGATGCTACACCCTGTTATTGAAGGGGGGGGGCCCACAGAAAGAAGCAGCCATTAGGGAAACAGGGAGGAAAATCAGCACTTTGGTCTTGTTCTTCTGGCCTTGCCCAGGAGATCACTTTCTGGCCGCTCCTGCAGTCAGCAGAGGATTTTTATCAGGTTTCTGGAGGGGACATGGAGCTGTCAGCTGCTATAGGAACGTGGTTGGTGAAAGTCTTGCTAGTATGTCCTTGATCAGAAATGGAGCAACTCAAAGCAACCTTCGAAGCTGTGTACTTGCTCGACCTTTTACTTCGATGTGGAGAAGGCTTGAGGGTTGCTGGTGTATTTTGGCAGTGGCAGTTTGCTGGGAAGGCTTTGTTTGTCTGTTTACTTAACCCTATCATTCTAGCAGTGTGCCTTGGTGTCACAGCATGGTCTCTGGAGGGCCCAGGAGGTGTTAAGTGACCACTTTTGGACCTCGTTCAGGAGGCAGGGATGAAGGTGCCCTTTCCTGGGAAAACTTGGATGGTTCATGTGTAGCAGAAGGAGAGTTAAAACCCCCCTCTCCTCTGATGCCCTCCTTTCCTCTCTGCTACCACCTCCCCAGTGTGTCCCTCATCACCAGTGTCCTCTGCCATGGCACCAGGCTCCAGAGGCAACTGCTTAGGTCTTTTCATCAGGACTGGAGTTTAGGGATGCTCCTGCAGAGTACCTATGCATGGACCCCCCCCCAGTTTAACCCCTTCAAAGCCTCAACCCTTCAGCCCCCCTGGATGGGGCTGTCCCCCTCCTCCACACCTTATCCACCCGTGACAGTCTCTCTGCCTTTGAAAGCAAGCTGTGCTTGTTGGCATCCTCTGCCATGATGGGCTCTCCAAGGAGGCGTGCAGGGCTGGGATACATGGCAGAATAGGATGCTGGATGAGGTAGAACCACTGGGTTTGGACTGCAAGAGAGCTGGGTTAGGTGAAGAAAGGTGAAAAGCAGGACTCTCAGGCTTCACCTCCCTGCCTCTCTTTCCTGGCCTCTCAGAGTAGGCAGCCACCAGTGAGCTGCTCAGCGGTGAATTTGCAAGAGGCCAAGGCTTGGCTTTTTGGACTCCCTGTTCCCAGTTGTCAGCAGTGACTCACTGGACCCTGGGGAGAACTTGCACCCTGGAGCCATGGAGGCGAGCTCACATCAGCCCCTGGGATGAAATAAGCCCATTTCAGCCCCGTTGCCATGTTCCCTCAAAGTGTCGGAAGATGCATTCAGGCAGCAGGAATGAGAGGGGCTTGAGCTG
>VYXB01006785.1:847203-895791 GCA_013397135.1 Pachyramphus minor
GGTAGCGGGGGGGAGGGGGGGGGGGGGGGGGGGGGGGGGGGGGGGGGGGGGGGGGAGGAGAAGGGAAATTAAAGGAGAAAAAAAAAAGAAAACGCCACTTGCTGCAAAGCGAGTGAATTCTCCAATAAACCCGAATCTGCTGAGAATACATTTTACAAACATGCAGCAAAGTTGGCCGCTTTTGTTTGGGCGTTTGTTAAGCATTAACTAAAGAATGCCATGGTCCAGCCTGCTCGGTGTGAAACCTAATTCTCCCCCTTTCTGGAGCCATGGCATGGAGTGCTCAATTTTTTTCTCTCTGTAGGACTGCAGCCTTCTGGTACTCCAGCCAAAAAACACTCATATTTTAGCGAGCTTAGCCCCGGCCCCGTTGCCAGGCAGTAAAGCGAACACTCGTCCGCCTCGGGGTGGGGGGGAGGGAGCCGGGAGCCGGGGAAGGGTCAGGAGAAGAGCCCCGGGGAAAACATCGCTCCTCCGTCCGACTGGATAGTTCTTCGAGGGCTTAGGGTGCACAACGAGGGAAGCAAGGGCGGCTGTGGGTGATTTCCTCCCTCAGCTTGGGATCCCAGATCCCTGGAGGTCCCCGGGATCACTGGTGCTGAGTTGCCTTCTGAGTCCCCAGGACGTGCCAACCTGCTCTCCACAGCACTGAGATGGACTCAGACTTTTCCAGGTTGCTCCCGTGGCCTCAGCACCTCTCCTGCCAGGGCCGAGGGTCCACGTGGTCCCCCCGTGGCTGCAGCTGGGGGCTGCCCTCACTGGCACCACACAGGGGGGTGCATCCATCCCCCTTCCTGCTTGGCCACAGTCCATTCCCTCTGCCTCATACGTTTGCCCCACAGGGGCCAGAGAGGGGACAGGGTGATGTGAGCCCAGCAGCAGCAGGACAGCGGCCCTTTCCCAGGCCATGGGTGCGGGGTTGACAGTGACCGGCATTTTTCCATTGCCAGCCTGTCGAGAACCCGGTGCTGCTGTCCCCACTTCCAACAAGTGACAGTGAGTGAGAAGATGACCAAGTGCCAAGACAACTCAATCCGGTGTGTTCACTCCCTGCGGAGCCCTGAAGTTGAGGATTTGCTCAGGCTGCTCCTGGGCCGTGGTGAGAGCAGGAGATGAGTTGGTCAGGTCTCTGCACAGAAGTATTGGAAAACCCAGCATCCCTGTGGATCTGCTGGGGGCAGTCCCGGCAGGGAGGTGAGCAGGGCAGCTGCTTTGTAGGGACCGGTGCCAAGAGTGCCCGTGCCAGCGGGAGCCTGTGGGGTCACCCGGGGGCTGCCCCTGTGCCTCTCATCACATCGCTGGTGCAGGCAGGGAGGAAAGCATCCCTCCTCCCAGCAGAGCTGCCTCACCTTACGGGCTGCCTGAGCCAACCCTCGGCGCAGCGATTGAGGTTTGTCCATCAGTATTTAATATCGGCGTCCCTGACCCGCCGGCCCCTCCCCGGGGAGGCTCCGCAGGGCTGTGTTTGTATGCGGCGCACGCAGACAGACAGCAGCCGGGAAGCGCCCGTCAATCACGGCCCCTTTCAGCCTGTCACCTCAAAATGAAGGGAGAAAGAGGGGGTGGTGGCTCCGGTGGGAAACCGGGGCTGCCCGCACCGCACCCGCTCCATCGGCGCGTTGGGAAGGGACAGGGGAGGCACCACCCCAGCGGTGGCTTCAGCCACACCTCGACATTTCTAGCGTTCAGTGATGCTGCGTGGATGGAAAACCCTAAAGGAGAGGACTGGGGCTCTTTTCTTGAGGAAGAGGAATGGTGTGGAGAAGTGGGACTGTGTCTTGGGGAAGGGGGGATATCTGTAACACCATCAGAAATGTTGCGCTTTTGGAAACGCCCAAATGTTTTGCTTCAAGATCTTCTTGAAAGCCACCACCAGCACCCTTCTGTTTCAGAACAGCTGATTGTCATTTCAACGTCAGGGGGGGGGAAAAAAAAGAAGGGCAGATTAATCAATACAGGAACAGGAACATTTTTAAGATCAGACATGAAAGGCTGTGTGTTGTGATAAAAATTGCTCACATCACCATTTTTTTTTTGTTCCAATTCCTCCTAAGTTGAGTGGGGTTTTTTTCGTGTACAAACATTTGCTGTCATCGCTTTGATGAGGCATTTACTGAGCTGCCAGTGAGCATCCCAGTGCTGAACAGGTCTCCCTGTCTGGTGCCCTGGCCTGTGCCTGCCAGCTTCCCACCTGGCTAAACAAACCCACCACTGCCAGCGGGGCCTGATTTAGCTTTGGAACACCAGCCTAGGGAGGGGAAAAAACCCCTCTACTGAGAACTAAAGCTGGCAGCACCCCAAGGATGGCAAAAGTGAAGGTGCTCCCATTGCAATTCAGAGGGTAGTAATTTGCCCTTGGTTTGAAGTTCCTGGGCACAGCCTGTCCTTTTTCTCTTCTGTGCAGCCTCCTACAG
Organism: Pachyramphus minor; assembly: GCA_013397135.1. Classification (NCBI taxonomy): domain Eukaryota; kingdom Metazoa; phylum Chordata; class Aves; order Passeriformes; family Tyrannidae; genus Pachyramphus; species Pachyramphus minor. Next base: position 849,618 of record VYXB01006785.1, read on the forward strand.
GGAAATCTAATCTCAAAGTCCCCTCCACAGATGCAGTGAGGCACAAAGAGAGGGAAGAAGAGGTGGCATTTACTCTGTGGCCTGCGTGCAGCAGGAGGGAATTGGGCACAGAGCTGAAGATCCCAGAGATGAAGGAAAACCTCTGGATCCAGGCTGGTGTGTCTTGCTCAGGCTAAAACGTTAAAATAATTGCTAGATCTGATGCTGGAAGAAAATTTTCCTTCAGCCCCATCTCAGGTTGGCCAAGTGTGTCTCAGCTGATTTATCTGCTCAGGGGTTATCCATGCTGGAGTTATCCTGTATGGGGTTGTTCCTGAATGGAAGTATCTACGTGTGGGGTTATCCATTTGCGGGGTTTTCCATTTGTGGGGTTATCTGTGCAGGGGGTTATCCATGCATGCTGTTGTTTTCCAGTCCCTGTAGAGTAGCTGGTACTGTCCAGGGCTCAAGAGACCTGGGACACCAGTGAGGCCCTGTGCTCCCTCTCCATTACTACCCATGGTAGGCTGTGCTTTTTCTGCCTGTGACATTTTAGCACCTAAGGTCTCAGTTTATTGTGTGTTTCACCTAAGGTCTTGGTTTATTGTGTGTTTATAAGGAGCTCTTTATGGTTTCCTGCTGTGGAAGAGGTTTTATGGGGATTTCTCTGTATCTCACATTGTCCAGGGATGGGGAAGTCCTGCAGTGAAAGAAGCCTGGTCTGACTGGCACCCCTGAGTGAGAGCTGTTGGGGGCTCAGCAGTTTGGAATAAATGGCTTTATGCATCTAATGTTAGACAGCCATTTAGCTAAAACTCACACCTTCCTGCTTTGCAACATGCTTTGGACTTGGAAACATCCATCACTGGGCTGGTGCTGCTCTGCCTGATTGGCAAAGGTTTGTGGGTCTCTAATAGGTGCCCTGGAAACAAATTTTGGGCACATTCATTTATGAAGATGAGATAGCAGTAATGTAGTGGCTTATCAATATTTTATTACTGAGAACAGTTAGTAATCCCAACAGGTAGGGTTTAAACATCATTTAAATAAGATGAGAATGTGTTACCAGACGAATACAAATCGCCTCCACTTCGACATAAAAGAGACATAATTAAAGATGAAGTGACTACAGAAATATTAACATAAGCCAGTGTTTCTTGGAGCTGGAACAAGATAAAAATGACCCTTTGGAAGGAGTGCTTTCAAGGGAATATACATCCCTCCTCTCCCAGGGCAGTTATAGGGATGTTGAAAATACATACATCTAAGAGACAGACAGTTGTATGTAAACCTTGGAAATAAAAGCTGAATGTAGAAAAATAAAAGCTACTAATGGCAATATCTGGAATTATAAGCTCCCTAACCTCCACCTTTTCTTTGATGATTTTTTTCCTCTTTCTGTGGTGACAGTAGTGTTTTATAAAAGCCATATAATACCCCTTTCCCACTTCTTTGGGCATGCTACTATTTGTTGAGCGTGCCCAGGATTTGGTTGGCATGGGGAGAATGATGGTTTTCTGATGGTTTTCCTGCAAGGGTTTTGCTTACATCTGGTCGTCTCCTTGTGGGAATGGGGCTGATTCGGCACATTTCCCGTGTGCTTTTTGTATCAGCCAAAGAAAGGATTGAAGGCTCACTGGTGGCTGCAGAACTGCCCATCCCCTCCCTAGCCAGCCCCAACCCCTGCACATTTCCCCCAGGGATGACACATGGGATGGGGACTGTGGAAGTGGGAGCTATCTGGAGCCAGTGGAAGACTGGATACAGCGCTCCCTGTGTGGGTCCCTGGGGCACCCCCAGGCTGGGACTCGGGCAGTGCTCGGAGATAACCTCTGCAGGATGTGTGCTGACTTTTGACTTCTCTTTCTGGGCCACAGTTGTCAAGACAGGGAACTAATGATGTCCAGTTCCCACAGATATTTTGAACAAGACTGGGTAAACAGTGTTTTTTTATTTTATGGCATCCAAGCCAAGAACTCAGACATCTGGGGGGGCAAACAGGTTCTGGTTTGATAGCCTCAAACATCTCTACTAGGTAAAACATCCCATTCACTTAAAATATCTAGCCCAGGGTTAATTCCAGGTGCCTCCAGGTCCTCTCTGTCCAACACTGGTGCTGCCATCTCTGTTTTTCTTGCCTCAGTTTCCCCAACTGTAGATCATTGATCATTCTCAGTAAGGACATTTAAAGCTGAAGAAAGAAAAGCTCTGTTTCAATCTAAAGTGTTACTGCTGTTATTATTATTGGCTTTTAAGTCTAAAGCCAGTTTGTTGAAACCTGGGAACAGTTTAATTAGGAATGCCTCAAATGCTGTCACATCAATGTCAAGGAACAAGCTGAGCTTTTTCTTTTCCTTTTGACACATCAAGTCTTCAGTCTGTCACTGGCCTTAACCCCAAACTTGCTGCCATGGAGATTTTTATGATATATTAGACATTCCTGATGTGTTTGCAAGTGGGAAAGGGGCTGTTCCAGTGACCCAGGCCAGAGGGATGGGGTAGTTTGTGGGTGACTGACAGTGCAGATGCTTCCTGTCGGTGCTTGTGGGGAGGCAAGAATGAGCCCATTGCCATCTCTAGCATCTCCTTAGGTCTAGGCATGATGGACATGTAGAGCTGGCTTGATAAGACTCATATGGATGTGTTGTGTCCTGTGTCTTGTGGTGGTGGTAGCTGGGGGAGCTATGACCCGTTAGGCTGTTGGGTTTGGCACCTGTTTGGTTTTTTGATCTGGAGGATCAGGAGGTTGGGGTTGTCATCAATTGACTGCGTTCATGGTAAGCATCTGGTAACAAATGGTCAACCAAAACTGCTGAAGTTGGCCCAAAGGCAGCATCCCCTGCTGGCACAGGGCAGGTGTGCAGCACTTGCAGCACATTGCTGTGTCACTGAGGGGTGGCAGCACTGCTGTGCCCAGCCCCTCAGTGCAATCCAAGCACCAAGGGGGTGTCACCGCGATCCTGTGGCGATGTCCATCTCCCTACCATGGGTGCCCCTTCCCTTGTCCCCGGCATCTCCATGTGCAGCTGGGTGTGACAGTGGGGTCTCCTCTTGCTCCCCCAGGCTGTTTGCAGTGAAGTGTGCCGGGTGCCTGGAGGCCATCGCGCCCAGCGAGCTGGTGATGCGCGCCCAGAAGAGCGTCTACCACCTGCGCTGCTTCTGCTGCTGCGTCTGCGAGCGGCGCCTGCAGAAGGGCGACGAGTTTGTGCTGAAGGAGGGGCAGCTCCTCTGTAAGGGCGACTACGAGAAGGAGCGGGAGCTGCTGAGCTTGGTGAGCCCGGCTCTGTCGGATTCTGGTAAGGGGCCGCCCGCGCCCGGCGTCTCCCTGGCTGGTCCCACTCCGAGGCCCCTGTGAGCACGGTGGGGTCTGGAGGTGAGGTTTGGGCTCGCTGCCCTGAACTTCTGCCTTTTTATCTGAAGGGAAAAGCTCTATAACCACTGTTGGATCCTCCAGGCAGAGTCTCTCCCAACCTCAGGCGCAAGGGCTTGAGCGGGCACCTTGGCAGTGGAGGGGCTGCATGGATAGAGGATCCTCTGTGGACCATCCCATCTCGTTAGGCCCATTTCTGTGAGGGTTTGTGATCCTGGCCTGTGCAGGGCACCAGCATCCCATCCTGAGGGGTGTACAGCCTCCCTAATTGTGGAAGGGAGAGTCATGCTGGTTGAAATGACATGTCATACCTCCTCACCTGGGGAAATGGAAGAGCTGCCGCTGGTAAAATACACTCTGAGAGATTTCTTACTAAAAAAAAAATTCACAGTTTCAAGCATTCCGCTGACTTCCTTGGGCTAAACCTGTGTCCCTCCCCTGTGCCTCACTGCCCTTGTCTGGGACTCTGGAAAGGCTGAGTGAAAGAAGTGAGCTGCTGCTGCTGCACTCGCCCTTTTTAATAACAAGGGGAAACTGAGGCACAGAGCTAAAATGTGAGCTGGCAGCAGGGAACCTGCAAATCTTGTGTCCCCAGCAGCTTCCCAGGCTTCCCCATGGCCAGAACCAGCCTGCTGAGCCAGCATGGTGACACTGTGGGAACACTGCAGAGCCAAGGGGGACTGCAGGAGAGGTGGCACCACAGCTGGAGGTGGGCAGGGGGCTGACATCCTGCTCCAGCCAAGGTGACACAGCCGGCTTAGGTTGCCCAGAGCATCAGATCAACATTAAAATATGTATCCACAGTCAGTGCAAATCAAATCCAAATGTTTCCCAGGAAGACAAATTTAGTAAGAAAGCCCAGCACTGGGGACCAGGGGGGTGGAAATGATCTGCTAGCAGATATGCTGGTGTTAACACTGTCCCCGCAGAGCACTGCTCCTCTCCAGGGTGGCAAGCTGCATGCCTGCTTCTCTCAGGCTCTCTTAAAAACCCTCACTGGGGAAAAATCTGCTTTACAGAGGGAAGGATTTACCTTTAAAATGCCATGCTGTGGAAAGGGCTGCCAGCAACTGGCAGGGGGCTGTCTTTTCCCTGCTAAAGCAAACCACTGGAATTTAAAAAATAGAAATCAAGATTAGGAGTGTGGTGTTAGGGTGTGAAGCATGGACACGGCAAAGCCTGGTGCTGTCTGCCAGGCACTGGAATGCTGCAGCTGGGAGAAGATGTGTGAAGGGACAGGCGTGGTTTTGGTAGATCTGGAGTAAAAATGGCCCAAAGCCCATATTTCTCTTTAATGTTGTGCTCCTCTGCAGTGGGAGCCTGGCTGCCTTGCAGCACTACCTGTGTGGGTTCTGTCCAAGCTCTGCAACCCTCTTGCTCAGGAGAAAAAAAATCCTTCCCCCAAATCACAGTGATGATATTTAAAAAATAGAGTGAGGCCATGGGAGGAGGTGGCTGGGGAAAGCTGGTGAGTGATGGTCCAGTGCTGGAGGAGCTGGAGAGACAGGAGTGCAGGAGGATCCAGCATGCTTATCCCTGGGAAAGTCCTTAACTGATTGAAGAATTATTATTTTTTCCTCTGGGATGTGCAAACTCTTTCAGTTAAAATAGGAACCAATGAGGAGATGTCATGCACGAGAGTAAGTAAATTGGCCACAATGGTTTGGGTTTGTTCCTAGTGGGGGAAAAGGGCAGTTTGGGAAAGGTTGGGGAGCTGTTCCTCCCCAGCGACTCATCGGCCTGTGGTCCAGCCCTGCTGCCAGGGGCTCTGGCCAAACCAAGAGCTTTGACTTAGCAAAAACCTCCAGGGGAAATACTTATTCCAGTAGAAACTCCAGCTGAGACCTAAGGGATGTGAAGGGCCAGTGTGGGAGTCAAAAGGGCACAGCAACCCCTTGGCTGGTCGGAAACCCAACCCAAAGCCCCTGATATCCCCTGGCAGCCTCTGACTGGGGGGTCCCAGCCCTTCCCATTTCCCCAGAGACCCCATAGCTCAGCCCTTCCACCATCCCTGCCTGCTTTTGGTGGGCACCAGCAGTTTGCCTCACATGGCTCTGGGGACAGTGGCACGGTGGGGGGCAGCCCAAGGTACACATCCCACGTGGATGATCAGTGTGGTGTGGCTTCTCCCTTTCCTGCTGCATTCTCCTCTGGGATAGCCCCATTACCATGCTTGGGGGTGCAGAGAGGTGTCCCCACTCCGACCCCAGTCCCAGATGCCCTTCAGCCCCAGAGATGTGCTTGTCCAGCCGCTTCCCTGTCCCCTCCTCGCTGCTTTGAAGCCCCCCACCTCCCTCCCCCCCGGCTGCTGCGCACCAAGGGCCACTTTATGAGAAAGCGCAGATAAAAAGCGAGCCATATGTTGTCTGTAATCTCCCAAACCCTCGCTTCAATTACTGCCTCCCCCGAGCCTCCGCCGCCCAGCCTGAGTAAACAAGCCCCTCTGAAAGAGGACCCTGCTTTCCAATTAAAAGCGTCCTAACGTTTCTCCTCTCCCTAAATCCTCCTGAGCGAGGAATGTCCTGGCCCCGGCGGCGGGATGTGGGCTCGGCGGGTCGGGCCGAGGGCACGCCGCACAATATCCATCGCCCCGGCCCCTTCCCAGGTGACGTCAGGGGCAGCCCCAGACACTCATTAATTTCTCCCCCCTCCTCAGTGGGGAAAGGCTTGAAAGGGAGAGTTAATTAAAAGTAATACCCCGCCAAATCCGGCTTCACTTTTCCTTCTTTCCCTTTGACACTTGGAGGGATTTGGGGAGCAGGTGTTGGCGGGGGGAGGGCTCAGAGGGGCTGCTCTGAGCGTGTTTTCCCCCTTGGAGTGGGTTTTGAGCATCATGGACTTGATAGAGTCCATGAGCCTGTGGCTTTGCCTTGCTGGGTTCTGCCCCTCCCAGACTGGAGGGGAGCAGGGTGCTCACCTCATGCTAGGGTGTCAGTGGGTTCAGGCACCAGTTGACATTCCTCCTCACATTATGTGTAAAAATCTCTACCTTTCCATAAAAATTAAACCCCTTCAGGTTTCAGGAGGGCAGGCAGCTCAGTGGAGCAGAGATCAGCCACTGCTCAGCCCCATTAGCCATCAGGGACTCCACACCCTGGGCCTCCCTGGTGCTGGGGCTCTCAGACCTGCTGCAGTGCGACGTCCCTTGTGTTGGGACATGCAAGGAAACAGAAGCTTGTCTTTCCTGTTGCTGTGGGCATGCCATGGATGTGTCATGAGTGAGCAGGGAGCTTGAGCAGCAGCAAGGTCCTGGTTTGCAGGGACCAGCACCCAGGTCCCATCTGTCTGGGGACTGCCAGCATGGAGAGCGCTCCATGTCCCATCCCTCCCGGCCCTTGCCACAGGGAAGGTCTCTGTGTTGGCTGGTGAGCCCAGGAGAGAGCCCACTGGTGTAGAGGGAAGAGGTAACTGGTACCTGAGGGCATCCTTGCTGCTCCACTGGGATCATTGCGACCCCTCACCCTGGAAATGTTCTCCCATCTTTCCCCATCCCCAACTGGGCTGCTGTTGGATTTACACTTTCCTGATGTATGATCCATGATTATCTCTTGCCATAGGGTTTGACCTGGCCTGTTTTCACCATGAATTACTCTGAGCCAAGCTCACATTCTCTGGTGCATTCCCAGAGCCACAGCAGCCCCAGGATGGACTTGGGCCAAGCACAGCCTTACAACCTGTATTTGTATCAAACCAGCACCTCACCTCCATTATTGATTCCCAAAGGAATAGTGCAGGAACTTTCTGGAACAGGCTCTAAGTGATTTGTGGCTAGTGAGAGGAAAGGACCTGTGCTATCAAACTTGTGTTACACAGTTTGTCCCACACCAGGTGAACAAGCAAAGTCATCAGCACAGTGGTGATACAGTAAACAAGGAGGGCTGGAAAGAGGCAGGGCAGCGCTCTCCACTTTCCTGGAGCAGATCTTTCCTGAAGGTTCCTGGGGCCTGAGTGGTGGAGAGCAGCAGGGAGATACCTCAGTGCCTGGGAGTGCAGTGGAGCAGCACATCACAGCGAGTACCAGAGGCGTGAAGCCTGAAGGACCCTGGGCTTCTATCTAGGGAGATCTAAAACTCCACTAAAATGGGGAAATATGGGCCAGAAGGTGTCCTTTAGAAGTGTGATTAAAGGTCTGTGCTCTAAATGTAGTTGTCCTCCATGGTAGAGCAAAGCAGGAGGGGTTTGTGAGGGTATCTTGTCTAGCATGTTGCCCCCTCTGAGCATGCCTGCTCACCCAGCACCCTGACCTTCCCCAGCCTGGGCTGCCCAGGCCATGGGACCCGAAGTCTGTCACCAGCTGGGCTGGGGGACAGCCCCAGGGGCACAGTGGTCCTCGATGTCTGCTGCTCCCTCACATGGACATGACCTGTGTGCCTCTGTCCAGATATATCCCCAGCTGTGGCCTGGCTGGAAATTCCTGAGCAGCAGTCAGGAATTTGGGTCTGATGGAGGGAAAATCAGCTGTCCCAGGGTTTCACATTGCAGCTGCTCAGACTGCTGGGGAAAAGAAGAACCCACAAGCCCATCTGGTGGCTGAGCAACCACAAACTACAAGTGACAGTAGCTCTCCCCTCTCTGAGCCAGCCCCAAACCTTAGCTTCTTGTACACATTCCCAAGAAGATCCCCACCAACATCAGCTTGTTTTAAATCTCCCAGATTATTTTGGGCACTCTGGAAATGGTGTGTGTGGCCTGTTGTCTGTAAAGGACCTGCTTTTTTTCCCCCTGCTTTAGGCAAAAGTGACGATGAGGACAGCATCTGCAAACTGGGCCAAGCCTCTGGGAAGGGCTCTGAGGATGGGAAGGATCACAAACGGCCCAAGCGGCCCCGGACAATCCTGACCACGCAGCAGCGGAGGGCGTTCAAGGCATCATTTGAGGTCTCCTCCAAGCCCTGCAGGAAGGTATGGGGAGAATGGCCCATGCCCAGCTGCCTCCAGCCCTCATGGATGTCCTGGATGCTGGGCTGAGATGCCGCTGTTGTTCTCCTCTCCCAGGTGCGGGAGACGCTGGCAGCAGAGACAGGGCTGAGCGTCCGGGTGGTGCAGGTCTGGTTCCAGAACCAGCGAGCAAAGGTGGGTGCAAGGGGTAACCCCCCAGCCGTGGCTGTTGCTGGGTCTCCCTCCCTCCTGGCTTTGGCCAGGGCATGATTTCATTCCCTTTCTTCCCCCTTCCTCCTGCCCAGATGAAGAAGCTCGCCAGGAGGCAGCAGCAGCAGCAGCAGGATCAGCAAAACACACAGCGCCTGAGCTCAGGTACCCCCCCCCAAGCTCTCCCCACACTTGGGGTTTCCCAGTTTCACAGCCATCTCCAGGCTTCCCAGTGTTGTTGGGCCACCCAAAAGGCAACAGCCTGACTGGGCTGATGACTTGATCTTATCTTCCAGGCCAGACAAACGGTGGCAGCAGCACAGGGCTGGAGGGGATGCTGAACCCTTACACCACTCTTCCCCCACCCCAGCAGCTGCTGGGCATGGAGCAAGGCGTCTACGGCTCCGACCCTTTCCGGCAAGGGCTCACCCCACCACAGATGCCTGGAGACCACATGCATCCCTACGGTAGGGCTCCAGGATTTGCCTTTTGCCTTCTGTGCCTCAGAGAGATGCTGAGCTGTGATGGGGGTATGTGGGGCGGGGGGGATGCAGCGATTTCTGGTGATCCCCTCACCCCTAGAAATACCTTACGGTACAAACGCTGGGGGTCCCAGGCACTGCCAAGGTGCCGGAGGAGAAAGCAGGCTCTGAAGCCCTTCTGCTCCTTCCCTGCTTCCCAAGGTGCCGAGCCCCTCTTCCACGACTTGGATAGCGATGATACCTCACTGAGCAACCTGGGTGACTGCTTCCTCGCCACGGCGGACGCGGGGCCGCTCCAGGCACGAGTGGGAAACCCCATCGACCACCTCTACTCCATGCAGAACTCCTACTTCACTTCCTGAGTGCAGCGTGGTCCCTGGCACGGGGCAGTTGCCGTCACTGCGCTGCCCCAGGAGGGGCTGCAGAGCCCTTGGGGTTGGGAGGGAGGGAGAAGCAACACTGCTGGGATGCTGTCAAATATGTTGTAGCTTGGGATTCCCAAGGAGCAAGTTAAGTTATGGGTTGCATAGTTTCATGTTTCTCTTAGGAGCCTAGGATTAGGGACAGGAGTGGTTTTTGCAGCTGGCTGGTGGATTTTCAAATTTCAAACGGGGAAACAGATTTCTCGTTTCGGCAGGGGGAGGGGGAGCATCCCAGAGGAGCATCCCAGTGCTGTATCCCCTCCATACCACCTTGGGAAAGAGCAAACTGCTGATCTTCATGGAGAGAGCCTGCAGGATCAGCTGGGCTTTGAAATTTGAAAAGCTGACAATGCTTTGGGGAAACATGAGGGAAAATGTTGCTGCAGGGTTGGTTTTTTTTCCCCCTGTGTTTCCTCAACCAGTTTGAGCGCTCGCTGTTTAAACGTAGGGACTTTTAAGGTAGATGTTCCCATGTGACTATAGAAAGCTAGAAACCCCTAACATCATCCCTGAGGAAGGGGTTGTGTGTGTGTATGTGTGTGTGTGTGTGTGGACACGCACGTGTGTGTGTGTGCAGAGCCGTGTGGCTTGTGAGTGTTGTACTACATGGCCACACCTGCCAGATTGTATCAACAAAGTTTATTTCTAAGTCTATCAGAAATTTACTGTACAGCAAAAGTAACTTTATTTTCAGCGTGAACCATATTTAAGGAAAGACTCAATGCACTTAAGTTATAAGAGGAAATAATTTACTTTTTATAAACGTTATGTTTAGGTTTGCAAAAGCCCAGTGGCAGGGAAGGAGCATCAGTTCATTTCAGGAGATGGGTTTGGGTTCTGGGGTTGGTTATTTTTGGTGTTCTCAGGTTGCCCCACTGATTTTGAGGTGCAGTTGAAACACAAAGCAGAGCTGGCGCCAGAAACCTGCTCTTTCGCCAGCAGATTGATGGGGACAACGTGGTGGCCCGGTCCTGTCTCCACTGCTGGATGTGCCCAGGAGGTCACTGTGGGGTGGACAACGTTGCTGGAGCTGGTGGACATCCCAGCCCATCGGGGCTCAACCATGCTTCTCTACATCACCTCCTCCTTCCCACAGCGGGGCCCAGCCTGCATCCACCAGCGACCCCATCCCGTACTCTCAGATATGGGTGCTCGACCAGTGTGAGCTGCTGCCCTGGCGCTGGAGAACACCACAGAACATCACCAACCCCCAGGCAAAGGAGAAGGGAGGGATAGTTCTGCCTTTCTCACCCCGTTCATCCCTGCTGGAGCTGTGGGAACCTGGGGAAAGCTCTCCTTAGGGTCGAGCCTTCATCTGGCCCTCACCTCATCCCCACTCTCGTTTTCATGCGTTGTGTCCTTTTGTGCTGCTGTTCACAAACGATGTAAGTGACAACTTGTAAAGACATACAATTGACTGTGAGGCTCAAAACACTGGCTCATTGCCACTGTATGATCTGACACTGAATGTAGCGGGGTCTGGAGATGGCTGACCCAGCGGGAGGTGCTGACACACTGTCAGAAATCACGTACCAAGTTGAAATTAAAAAAAGACAAAAAAAATCTCTGGTGAAAAAAAAAAAAAAAAAAAAAGCCTGGTCTTTTCTTGTGTGGTGTGTCCCCTTCACCTGGTGGGTGAAGAATCACTATGAACCTCAGCCCTTCAGGGCAGGACTGTGAGCAACTCCATGGTAAGACTGCCTAAAAGGTATGGGTGGGTGTTTCCCAATATGAGTTGCTCTCGTCATCACAGCTCCCTGACGTGGACGGGTTACATAAATACATGCTGATGCCACCAAATGGGGATGGGGATTCATAGCTCATTTTCTGAGATGTTCAAAACAAGGTGTTTTCCTTACTGCCCTTCATCAGTCACTGCTCTGCTGCTCTTGTGCTATAAGATGTTTCCTAAGCCCAACATGCAGGGGAAAAAAAAATTCTAAAATGGTGTGACTGTATGAAGGAATCTTGTGATTTTTTGTTTTACAAGTTGAGGAATAAAGAGCTGCCTAGGAGCAGCCTGGATTTCCTGGGTTGGTTTTGGGTTTTGCTCTGTTTCAGGACAGCAGCAGGGAAGAGGGTTGGGGACAGGTTGGGGAATTTGTGGCTTGAGTTTTCGCTATCACTGGACTTGGTGGTATTGGAGAAATACTTGGCTGGTGGTATTGGGGCAGAGGGGATCTGGGCTTGGGTGAGGCTCATAGTCACTGGGGATTGGAGGTGGAGATGTGCTTACACACAGCAGGTGTGTAAGAAAGGGAGGCAGATCTGGGAGAGGTGGAGCATAGGGATCCAGCTATAGGCAATGGCTGGGTAAACACCACCCAGGCCTGCAATATAAAAGTAGATGTTAAAAGTACCTTAAAAATTCTCCTCACTTGAATACTTCTTAAAACATCATGTTTAAATCTGTGTGGTTTGTGTTTTTTGTAGGTTTTTGGTTTTTGTTTTGGTTTTGGGGGTTTTTTTATGTTTTTTTTTAAAAATATTTTAAAGATCAAAAGTATGTCTTGCCCACCCACAGCTATCTCCTGTTTGAAAAATGCTTAAATACATCAGCCTGGCTTTCCATCAGCCTAAGTACCAATTTACACTTACCAAATTGCTTCCCCCAAATTAAAACTCCCATAAAACCCACGTCTTACAGACTGGTTGCCTGCTTTTAAAATCTTGTGAAAATGATGACACTCTATAATAGCAGTTTCTGAAGGTAAATGTGTGTATATATGTGTAAAGTTATTATATATAGCATATGATTCCGGGAAAGGATCAGTATTGTGAATGAGGGCAGATCTTTGACTGGTAAAGTCAGCAGAATTCATGTTTTTAGACCTGTTCTCCTTTTGGAAGTTGGCTCATGTGCTTGACACAGCCCAAACATGGGCCCAGTTTCCAACTGTGCCATGCAGTAGCAGATGTGGGCCCTCCTGTCATCTGGATTTCATATTCTCTTGTGCCTTATTTCAGGGTGTGGATGGATCCTGCCAAAGCAAAACTGGCTGGGCCTTATCTTCTGCAGGTGGTGGAGTCACTGCATGGCAGATGACTTTTGTCAGGCTGGGTGGGTTGTCAGGTGTCCCTTGGTTTGCCCCCCTGGGATGTCCTTTCATGGTGCTGCTTTGCCATACTGTGCTCCACATCTGAGCCCACTCCCAGCCCGAGGAGTGACTCCCTAGGACAAATGATACCTTCTTGTCAAAGCCAGGAAGAAAAGAACACGGTCTGACATGAAAACAGGTTCTACCTTGCTCTCCAAGGCAAGGGCAATGCCAGGAACGGGTTGGAAGCTGACCTTTGTGTCTCTAGTGACTCAAAACAAAGCTCCTTCTGTTCAGGCTCTGCTCGGTGGCCAAGGAAAGATCAAGTCAGAGATTAGTTGTCAGTTGAGGACACTGATTAGATGATACTGATAGGCAGCTAGCTCTGAGTGATATTATGTTAATTAACTTGCTCTTTGTGAATGGACTGTACAGGAGTTTGTGGCAGATGCAGTCTGGAATGAAAATCAAAATGGTACTGGCCAATGCTGGCCGGGTTTGCATCTGGATATTTGAATCTTGGTGGTATTTTTAGGTATTTGTTGGAGACTTGTAGTGCACAGACATAGGAGCTGGAGCAAGTGACCTTCATGGAAGGATGTGACCTTGCTGTCTAGGAAAAAAGCACCTCCAGATGAAGGGTTGGATCCTTGCCTTGCTCCGAATGGCCTGGCTCAGCACGTAGCTGAAGTCACTGGAGCTGTGCTGGCTCCAGCCAGCTGCAGTGTGGGCATGAGGAATCCCCAAGCCTAGCAAAGGTCCTGGGGCACTGAGGAGACCCATGTGTGACCCCCAGGTCATGGCCATCTCCCCAGTCTCTGCAGCATGGGGTGTTTGGGGGCCGCTTTCTGGTGGGATGTGGGCTGGCCCTCCCATGTGAGGAGAACCTGCAGGAGAGTTTCTCATGTGCCCACATCAGTGGGTCATCTTTCTGCACCCAGAAGGTGAAGAGGGCATCCCAGGGAAGCCACAGGCAGGGTCTTTCCTTGGAACTAGACACGGGAGGAGACAAATCCTGGGTGGGTTTTTTGGTGGGAAAATGCCAAAGCTTTGGTTGCGCCTGTTGCTTTTCCAGAGTGAAATAATTTGCCGGATGTTTGGTATCTACACTGATGCTTTTCTGGGCACTAAATGCCACCCATCATTAGAAAATGCTTATCTTGTGACACATGATAGGGCTCAAACCACTGAGGACGAGTGTCTTGGCTTTATGGTAGGTCTGTGAGAAGATCGCAGGTAACACCAGCTGTCCAAATCTGTGACTTGCATTTGTTAAGCCTTGTCTTCCACTGCTGGTCATCTGTGTGGAAAATTCATTGAAAAAAAGAAAAAAACACCCACAAACCAAAACTGCTTTATAAAGTAGTGAAGACTTGCAATGGAATGGCAAGAAAAGGGTTAGAAGCTCTTCAGGTGTAAAAAGGTGCATAATAGCCTCCTATCTTGTTGGAGATCAGACCGAATTCTTGTCTCCATTCCTTGAAGTAGCAACTGTGTTGGTCATGAAAAGGTTATCTTGTCAGCTGTAGACCTCCTAGACACTGATGTGGAGGCTGACATGTGCTTGCCTGACTGACACGTATAAGTTCACAGGCTGAGGACGAGCGTATCCAACTGCAAACCATGTCAAAACACTCCAAGTGATCAAATACCGACGGCACTTTCGGTGAAGAACAGCAGATTCCCACCGCCTCGGGCCCTCTGAGCTGCTGCTTCAGAGGGGAGATCAGATTTCTCCTGTGATGACCCCGAGAACAGGGGGCTCATTCAGAGGGATGCTTGGTGGGTTGAATCATGGTCTTGGGGCAGAGTAAATCCCCTGGCAGGAGGCAGGCTGGCCCTGTGGCACAGAGATGGGGAGCTGGTAGTGAACCCCAGCAGGCACTGCCCAAGGATCCTGTCAGTTTGGTGGCTTTAAGTGGGGTGAAGAACTGATGACCTGCTCCTAAGCAATCTTATTTAGGACTCATAGAGAACCCAGGCAGGATTAGTGCCCTGAAGAGCTGAGCTTTGGCATCTCAGGCCCATGCTCTGAAGCTGGCCGGCCCCCATCCAGCTCTGGCTCTCCTCTCTGTTTCTTGCGGTACAGATGCAATAATATCTGCTTTGGAGAGGAGGGGCTGTGAAGGGAGGTATCCATGAAGCCTTAGGCTTTTCTACCCATTCCCAAGAGCATCTGTGAGGAAACAAGTCTGTGCTCAACACAAACTCAAAATAACATGCAAGCACAGAGAGCCCTGAGGCTGTGCATGAGAGAGTGAGGAGGAGATGGGAAACAGTGAGCAACCACCCATTTGCTCAACGAGGCAGGGCCTGTATGGAAAATACAGCATGAGGTCATGGAACTAGAGATGCAGCGTAACACCTGTGCCTTGGGTGGCTGGTTATGTTGTCCTGACAACCTCACACTGGTGTCCCAGGGTTGGAGGGTTTGGCTCTGCAGCTGAGTGTGTGTAGGTATTTGGGAAGTAACTAGAGAGCCCCTGAGGAGTTTGGGAAGAGGAGTGTGGTGAAACTCTTCCAAAAGGATTAGCTGGAACTTGCCAGAAGCTATAACTGACTGTTGGCTGCTCTGTCTCCTCCTGGAGTAGGCGGAGGGGTGAGGAAGGAGTGGTGACATCCCAGCAGAAGACCTGGGGGCCGGGGCACAAGAAGCCTCATCCCATGGGGCAAAGACTGCTTTTTCAGGATTCTCTTCAGCAAAGGCTGGGGTGTCAGAGCTGGAGACATGATGGGAAGCTGAGGCAAGACACAGTGGTTAGTTACAGGACAGTAGCAAATGTGGCAGGGCAGCTTATCTTAAAAAGGGGAATTTAGCTCGGACCAGGGTGGTTGGGGAAGATAAGGCAGTCATTTCCCAGTAGAACAAAGAGAACAACCCCACTGTGAGTGACTAGGAGGCCTGAACAGAGGCACCATGAACAGTCTGAAAGCTTCTTTTGATCCTCAAATTTCAGCTATGAGAAATGGGGCCAATTCTCAGCACCAGCTGGCTGATCATGGCCAGGCATCTGCAAGTGGTGGCAGGGAAGGAGAACAGCATGGCTAGTGTTTGACCAGTGGCTTTCTCATGTCAGGATGGGTTACCTGGGAGTCTGAGATGGAGAAGGGACACTGAATCCAGAGAAAAATACCAGTGAGTCTTTGGCAAGGAGTTAGACCCATAAGGAAGCCTGAAGGCAGGTGCCATCCTCAAAGGCATTGCAATGACTGGAACAGCAGTGGTGGGACCTGTGCCATGCCCCAGAAATGGTTGCACAAACTGAGCTGCTCTGCCTCTTTCCTGGGCTTTACAGTTCCCATCAATTAGAGGCTAATCACCTCCTCCAGAAAGCTCTTAAGTGCAAGCAAGCTTATTCAAGATGATGAAATTGCCTCCTAATTGATTATTCCTGCAGTCTAACAGCTGTTTCCCTGACTCGTTTACTTCTTCCTTTCCTCGAAATAAAAATCAGCAGTGGATGTGACCAGCTCTCCTCCAGCCAGGAGCTCGTGAGGAGCTAACAAATGTTTGTGGCAGTGCTGGCTTTCATGAAGGGGTTGACAGAAGCTCCTGGTGGAGAGCGTGTTAGCCAGGGCTGGAGCTTCCCCGTGAAATATGAATAAGCAGAGGAGATGCTGCGTTTTCAGTCCTCCCCGTGATGGCCTCAAAGCTGTGGTGTGCTGGGGGAGGAGGAAGAGTCTTGTTTCATCCCACAGCCCTGGGCCACCCGAGCTTAGGTGCTGCCTGACCGCGTGCACCCGGCCAGCCCCTCCTGATAGCATCGGGGGAGTACAGTAGGAGCTTTGTGGCTGGGGGGGATCTGGTTACTTGGGAGCAACCCTGCTCCTGGGGAAGACGATGACAACGTGCTGAGGGGAAGCAGGGCTTGGAAGGAAAATGACAATGCCAGTTTATGAATTCCTCCGGGATTGTTTCGAGGTGCTTCCTAAGGAAGAAGTCAGTGAGCGTGCAAGGGCTTTATAGTGGATTACCTGGTCTGCATCTACCTGCTCCTGCTGGCATCTGTAATGCTGTGTAGAGTTTGTGCTTTAGCACAGGTGTGGTCCCCAGGACATGTACTCCCTTTTTAGCTGCTCCTATGGGTCCCACTCTGCATTCCACCAGGTGGAACTGGTGGCGGCTCTTCTTTTCCTTGGCAAATATTTTTCCCTTGCCTTTCTGCTGAGACAAGACTTAAGCAATTGCCTGGCCTGTCACCTCCTTGCCAAAATAATTTTGGGGAATGTTGCCTAATTCCAGCCAATTTTGATGGGTCTTAAAAAGTGGGTTTATGTGGATCTTGCATAAAGGAATGCTGAAGAGATTTATAAATCTGTCCTCTACTTCTCTCCTCCTCCATCGGGAGACTTCAGTGGGAGCACATCCCTTGCTGAACTTCAGGAATTCCATTGGCGAGCACTGCTACCATGTCACACCTGCAGCTGAGGTGTGAGGAGGGGGTGGTGGCTGCCCACCAAGGGGATGCACAAAGCCATGGGAGGCCAGGCTTCCTGGTAGCTGGGCTACTACTGAGTCCTTCTGGTTTCTCTGCCTGAGGAATCCCAAGAGTTTTGCTCAGCTGACCTGACACCCATGATCACACGTGGTGTGCTGGAGTGTGGAGGAGATGTGTTACTGCTACTGGCTCATTCTTCTCTACTGGCTCTGTACTGAACGTGCTGTTATTTATTGGATTTATTGGCCTCTGATCCAGGTGTCTAGTGTCTTGGCAGGGTGGTAAAATCCTTTACTCTTTTTTCTATCTAAAGGTCTGGCACTTCACCCCTCTTTCAGCAGCAAGCTCTAGTGAACATGAGGCTGAAAAAACCTCTGGAGGCTCTCACTGGGAGTTTAACAGTGAGCAAGACTCTTCCTTTGTGCAAGTCTCGAGTCACCCTAATGATGACAGCTCCTGGTGGAGCATGGGATGCTTCAGTGAGGGAGCAGGTCTTTTAGCTAACAGGCAAAAATCTTAGGAGGTCCATGGGAAATAGAGCAGTGAAATACAGAGATGGTGATGAAACTTTGCCATCTGCTCCAGAGCAAACCCACTGTGGGGAATATTCAGAGCAGTGCCAACAGACACAAACTTGCTCCGGCAATGTGTTTGCAGTCCCGCTGGTGCAGGAACCCACTGGAGGTGGCATCTCAGCTGCTGGTCCCTAATAAAATCTACAATCCACCTGGAAGCCTCACCTTCATGTTGGATAGCAATGGGAAGTGATCTTCAGTGCCAGGCAGGTTGCAATTCTATTATTCTGAGCTGTGCTTTTGGTGTGGTGCATACTGGTTGGTAACTGGGGTGCCACTCATGCAGAGGGCTGGCTGTCCTAGGAGAGGCCCTCCGAGATGCTTTTTCCAGGAGGGTGCACCTGGTTGTCCTGTCTGTTAACATCCATGGATTGCAGGACACAAAACACTGCTCTCAACTCACCACCTGTATGACTCAGCCCAGACTGAGGGCTCTGTCATAACCAGCCACTAAAACCATCTCCGAATCTGCGGCGATGCGCTGGCTTGGGCAAACTTCCCTCGTGGGGTGAACGGATCCAGTTTCAGCGCTAATGGGTTTCCCAGGATTTGCAGATGTGAATTATTTGCATTCTTGACTCAAAGGTGAGTGCAGGTGCATCAGATGGTCGCAGTGAGCACCCCTCCAGAGTGCTGTCCCCCACCTCCCGAGCGCACAGAGCCGCTATTGTGCACCGCTGCCTGTGCGCCAGCTGCCCTTGGGACAGCCCATCAGGTGCTCAGCGTGTTGCTCCATGCTTTGTGGGTGCTTTCTAAAGGTGTTTCTCCTTTTTCTCCTCGAGAGAAGCCATTTAGGGAGTCAGACCCTGAGCTGGCCCTTCGGCTTTTGGTCAGAGGTCCACAGAAAAGAGCCTTTGCTTTAAACCACCCTCCTTGCGTTTGCTCTATTTAAACTCCCAGACTACTTAACACGCTTCAGCTTCTTATAAATTTTCTGTCAAGACGGATTAGCAGCAGGTTGACAGATTGCTATTACAGCCCCAGTGAACTTTTAATACCTGCCAGTAAGTTCTGTGAGTCCCTTAAATCCTCCTGTGGATGCTCGGGTTGGGGAGCAAAGGCTGCTGCTTACACTGCTGGTATTCAGGGTACCTCTGACCCTCTCCCAGCTGTCAGCATTAAGGCGTGACCTCTAGGGATTTCTGACATTACGTTCCCCAAGGCCTCAAAACAGTTTCTTCATTGCAAACTGCAACCCCTCTCCTCATGGGATGTTCAGAGGGGGCTGGAGGTCCCCCAGCAGGCTCTGGGCAGAGGAGGAGGCAGCAGCACACCTCAGGTCCTGCCTGTCCAGGGGAGGGTGTTGGGGTGTGAGCAGAAGCTAGAGTGGTTTGGGGGGACCTTCAAGGGCTGCAGTCTGGTGGCCGAGGATCAGAGGATCACTGAGACAAGCTGCTTGCTGCCCTTCAGTCAGGCTTGGCTTTATCTAGAGAAGTCATGGCCTGTGGCCGAGGCACCCTAGTGCAGGTCAGCAGAATGGTGGATCTGGAGTCAATGTGATTTTTTTCTTCCTTCTGCTGAATTTTTCATCTTTTTATTTGAATTTTGCTGCACCTTTACTGTCACCAAAACTGAAACAACCTTAGCATAGAGGTGAGCCAAGGAACAGCTGCCAGATGTCCATGTGGTGAAGTGGCTGTCGTGTGAAGAGGTGGTGTGTGGCAGTGGGTGGTGGTGCAACTTAAATAACTTCTGTCCAGGATCTTTGGGCCTCTGCTGGGTACCAGCACACCCCCCACTCCTTTCCTCCCACAGCTTTTCCCTGCCCCCACCTTCTAAATCCCCAGCTTCTGGAAGCAAGGGCTGTGCAGGGAGGTATTGGCTATACTGGATAACTTCCAGTTGTGGAAAAAAGCTTGAAACTGCCTTTGCCAAACTCCCTAAACTCAAAAACCATAAGTCCCCTAGTACTTATTTTGGGCCTTGCTGACTGTTTCTGAATGTGTTCTGCTCTTTAGGTTTCACTTACTGGAATACACATTCTCCCAGTAGGCAATTTGCATCCAGAGTCTTATTAGCCCTTTGAAATGCCATCTTTCTCTTGTGCAGTGTTGGACAAGTTTGTGTAGCTTGGCAGAGATACAGTTGTTCAACAAGAGGCTGCAGCTGAGCAAGATGTCTTGTCTTGGCATGGCCAACACACCATGGCTGGTATTCCGGCTGGTATTTTGGCCTCCTGCCTGCAGGACGTGCCTCAAGGCACCCAGCAAGTGCTGTGGAGGTGGATGCTGTGTGTCCTGATGCCATGGGTACGCTGAGGTGGTGTTTGATATGGCTGAAGGGGGGATTGCTAGAAACTCCAAAACTGGACCTCTGATTGGGGCTGCATCTGTGGTGGGCAGGAGCCAGGGCACAGGGGTCTCTGCACCAAATTATGGTGGATGCAGATACAAGGGGGAGCCTCTTGTCAATGGAGGAAGATTTGGGGTACCTTGGAGCCAGGATAAGCCCAGATTTGCTGCTGGAAGGATAGTGAGAGGCCTTGCTTTCCTGGTGACTATCCCAGCCCTGCCCAGTTGAACTGGGTTAACTTGGACGGCTGCTCTTTAAGCATCTTTGATTTTTTTTTTTTTTTTTTAATTGTACAGCAAAATGCTTTTTTGGAAAGCTGGGCTATTATCCTTCCAATAGCAAAATTCAACCCAGAAGAGAGAAAGGGAGGGAGTGAGCGTGAGAAGGGGGCCTTTGAAGTGAGCTGCCCAAATGAAACGTGTGACATCAGAGAGATGGCAGATAGCTGGCAGAACAAGGCTGCCTTTGAGCCCGCCTTGGGCCCGGCCAGCACGCACTTTACACCCCACCTCCCAAAGTCAGAGATGAAAGATGCCCCAGGCAGCCTGCCTGACCCCATTGCCTCTGCTATCTCCACTTGATTGCACAGTGTTTTGCTCCAAACAATTCTTCACTGTCTGGGCCGCACAGGTGAATCTCCCGGCTTGGCTCGCGAGCGGGGATGCCGCGCATAGCAGGGCTGCTTTGTGCGGTCGCTCACCTGCTCGTGGGGTGGTTTTCTTAGGACAGGCATTGTTCCATGGGAGGGCACGGAGTGGGGAGAGGAGAGAAGAGGATGGGGCAGCCCTAGGCAGCCTGGGGACAGGGAAAGGTCTGGGGGGAATACAGAGCCAGGGAGCATCCTTGGCCAGCGGATCGGTGAGCCCAGAGTTGCATGGTCCAAGGAAGGGTCCAGGCTGGATTTGAAAATAATCTCCTTCTTTTGTTACTGGATGCAACCTGCTTGCGGGTCTAAAGCACTCTGGGTTCCCCTGGCACGAGCCACGAAACCAGTCTTAATAGGCTGCTTTACCACTCTCCCGCTGAACATCATGGGACTGTGGACATCTCTGCATGGAGAAAAATCAGGCCAGGTCCCAAACTGGAGTCCCCAAACCATAAGCCAGGATGCGACCAGTGTTGCCATAAGTGGGGCTAGAACAGACTCCTGACTGGTTCATTTCTGAGCACCTTCCAGCAGTGCAATAGGACCTGTCTCTCATGCATCCACCAACTGCTTGTTCATGACTGTTCTCATGGGACCTGCGTTGGGCTGGGATGGGAAGGGTAGGTGACATCCTGCTAGTGAGAGCTGTGTAAGAGTCATTGCAGCAGGAACAAAGCATGGGGCTGGCCAACATCAGCTCTTGATTAGGAAGGATGGAAAAGGATTGGATGCTAGATCTTTAGAAGGTCACCTGCTGGTGGAACTCAATCCCTACTTGTGCTCTGTAGATGGAGAGGTTCAGGGAAGATTTGACTATTCAAGTAGTACTATAGATGTGTCTACACAACCTTCTCAGGGGGTTCTTCCTCAGCAAAAGCAGTCAGAGGCAATTCCTAGATTCATGACTGGGGCAGATGTCAAAACTCTGAAGGGCATTTGAACAGGTGAGCTTCCATATAAAGATCTGAGAACCCTTTTGACCTTTTCTGAAAAGATCAGAGCCAAGTTTTCTCTTGCATTCAGTGACTTGTAAAGAGTGAATGCCCTAAAATCAATGTTGCTAGTGGGAACATGGAAATTAATTGTGTCAATCTATCACTCATCCTGCCCTATTACATCCAGTGATTAGAACTTGGCCTCAAATATGTGAACAAAGTGTCTCCTGTGACAGGTAACTGCTGCAGTGCATGACTTGCAGTGGTCAAAAGCAGAGTACAAAAGAAGAGCTTGCATCCAACACTGTTTGTGTTGGGTTTGGGTTTTTTAGTGCAATGGAATGTTTTTCTTGCTTGGGCCTAGTCCGGTCTGTGTGACATATTGGGAACAAGAGATTAAGTACAAAAAGATAAACTTTGCAAAAGCCTGANGCAATGGAATGTTTTTCTTGCTTGGGCCTAGTCCGGTCTGTGTGACATATTGGGAACAAGAGATTAAGTACAAAAAGATAAACTTTGCAAAAGCCTGAGTTGCCAAGTCTTCAGGACACATCCCTTACTGTCTCTGCTGTTGGGCAGTGAGTAACTTGCAGAAATTTGCTTAGTAAGAATTGGTGAAATGGTAAAGTTAAGAAAAAAAGTGAAATAGTAGGAAACTAGCAGTAGGGGGAAGTACACTGAGAAGGTGAGCATTCTGTTCTGAACTGTCTTGGGGTAGTGTTAAGGAATGACACACCAGGTTGATTGGTCATCTGCAAGTAGACCCTGGGGCCAAGGGAGAGACTTGCAGGACTACCTATAGGTATTATGCAATAACCTCCTAAAAAACTGTTTAGGGCCAGGCTGTTTGTAGGTGTGAATGACACCAGTGCTGTGGGTGTTTTTGCATCTCCAGCTGTCACATCACTCTGCTCAAACCTGGCCTCAGGGATCAAATGGTGTTGATGGTGACCCCTCTGCCTCCATGCACAGGCAGGTTGGAGGCTGGGTGATGTGGTCAGGTTGCAGTCATGGCTGTGAAACACAGCTGGTGGCTGGAGGGTGGATGAGCTGACTTCAGGAGAGCCTAGTTGGGTAGCAATAAGCAGGTATGGCAGCACAGAGCTTGGATTTGGGCTGGAAAATAAAATAAAGCTGAATTTGGAGTGGGGGAGAACCAGATATTCAAGGCAGAAGGAGACCTGTGGGGTCTGTGTTAGTCAGGCTAAACAGGCTGATCACCTATTTGAAAACCTCATGAAAACACCTGGATGGGAGAGTCTATGTGAGTCCCTGGAGTGGGTGGCACAGTCATGCTGCATCTCAGGTTTACACTGAGGGTGCTGGACACTGGCAGAGCTCTGTAGCTCCATGTCTGAATTTCTGTTCTCTGCAAAATGGGGAGAACAGTGTTTTCCTCCAGTTCCTGCTCCTTTGGGGTACAGCTGCCCATCAGAGGGCAGAAACATTGTCCCCTGTCACTCAGCCTTTTGAAGGCTGCAGAGCTAATAACAGATGTCTCTGTGCTTTTCTGTTGCACCAGCATCTGTGTTCACCAGAAGCTTCTCCAGGGACTGTGCCCAGGCACAGAGCTCAGCACATCTCTGTCCCAGGTGGTGGGAAGGGGACAGAGGGCCCAGATCAGGAGCTCTTTCCATGTGAAAAAGGAGTTAATTTGGATGTAGAAAATTGGAATGGGACCTCAGTGTGGAAGAAAGGGAGAAAAGACAGCTCTAGCAAGTACTGGGGGCCTGCTACCCCATGTCCTGATGCAAGGCAGGGTGGTCTCTGAGCTTGCCCAGTCTGCACTGAGTATCCTCCAGTAGCCAAGCAGCTCTCCTAGAGCTACCATTTGGGAGCTTCCCCAAGCCTTTTTCTATGCTCTTTTCCTCTTTGTAGCAAGAAAAAGAAGGCAAGGAACAAAAACAAGGAGAGAGAATCTGATCGCTGTGAAGCAGGATGAAATGCAGAGCTGGGGGGTCCTGCACTGTGCTCATCCTCTGAGTTGGGGGTGTCCCAGGAAGATATTTCCACCTCTGTGTAAGAACCCAGCTCTGGGGTTGACCGTGGGTTCGGTGCACTGGGGAAGAACCTAGTGCTATGCCATTCCATGGCCCTGGGCTTTTCCAGCCTCCCTGTGCCACAAGGACGGGACACCAGCTCTCCCTTCCCCGTGGGACCTCCGCCTCAGAGGTGGCTGCAGCTTCCCAGCACCCCCATGTCCCCTTCCTCCCTCTCCTTCATTAAGGCACTGATCTCTTCCCAATAACAAGGGGGCTTCTGTTCGACAAAACCTGCCAATTAGTCATTCTGGCTGGGTATAAACGTGGCACTTGAACAGCTGAGGGGACGGCGGGCAGTCCTGTCCCTTCTCGCGGCGTTGCCAAGCTTGCCATTAACACAATGTGACAACTAATCTCTCTATAGCATCTGACTGAGCAATTTTAATTAATAGCTCTGTACGCTTGCACACACACCCCTACCCCCTCCGCCTCGCACAGGTACCGCATGCCTTTAAAGCTGCTTCCCTCACATTGCAGCCACCGTGGACAAAAGGAGAGGGAAAAAAAAGCCTTGTTTTGCCCCAATTAGTGCAGAGATGCTGCTTGTTTGGGGCTCTGACTCTTGGGCTGAACCAGGACTCACTGCCCACCATTCCCTGTCCCCTCTGTGGGGTTGAGGACCTCAATAAATGCTGTGACTAAGGGGCAGAGGTGTTTTCTCAGCTCTGCTGGTGTTTGAGGCATCCCTGTGGTGGCCTGTGGGAGGTGAGGGGCCAGCAGGGCTGAGCCAGCTTCTTGGCCTGGATGTGGGGGAATTGGAGGGCACTGAGGGGGCATTTGTGCTGCTCCTCCTAAAAAGCTTTGTCCTCAGCTCCTCCCCAGCTTTGTCCAAGTGCACATAACATTAAAAAAAAAAAAAAAATCCCATTTCCATGGCCGGGTTTTCCCCTAATTTGAACAGCCACAGCTTGGCAGATGGCTTGTGTTGGGGCTGCTGTGGTTTTGGTTCAGAGGTGTCCTAGTTTGTTTTAGAGCAACTGAGAGGGCTCATCCATGGTGATCTTGAATGCTCCTTCGGGCAAATATTAGCTTGAGAGTGCCTGTTTTGGGCCATGACTCTTGGTGCTCAGGTCACCACCATGGTTGCAACAAGAGCAAGGCCACTCCCCAGCAAGGCCAAGAGGGCTGCAGGAGCCCAGAGAAGCTGCTCGGGGCTGTGTGGGTCGCTGCAGTGAGAAACAGCACATGAATTCCCTCAAGTAGAGGGAGAAATTGTTGTGGTTAGAAAGAGAGCTGGATCTTTCTGGTAAGGACTGGCAGAAAAATTGGGATACAGGAGAAGGAAGGTGGGAAGGCTGGCTGGTGTGGATGGTCCCCTCCCCATCCTCCCTTAATTCAATGCTTTGGTGCTTCTGAACCAGGTGCTGCCAGGTAGCCAAGACCAAAGATGGTATCAAAGTGGCTGAATATCCTGATCATAATAAAATTGCTCAGGCTTTGGACACTTGGATGAGAGGAATACATGGGATCATCTCTTCACATGGTGACGTGGCACTAACCATCACCCTGCGCAGCTCCCTCCTGCCCAGGGGCTGAGCAGTGCCCAAGTCACCAGAGAAAGCCCTCAGTGGTGGTGGAAAAGCACCATGGAGTGCTTAGGGAAAACCTCCATGCTTTCTCCAGGTTTGCATTCCCATGGCATGTGGGTCTGGGGATCTTACACAGTCAGCTCGGCAGAACAGCTGCAGTGGGTCATGTCGTGGTGTTGGGGGCCTTGACCAGTGACCCTACAGGAAGGGGGAGCAGACACCACCACAGCCTCCTGCTGGATCTGGCCTGCTGGAGATGCTTAAGCAGTTTGATGCTTAGGTAATAAATGTGGGGGAGCCCTTGCTCTCAGTATTGGGGTCAGCTCTTGCAGAACTGTTGGATAATATATCTCTGGCTGGGAATATCCATGCAGCCTGGAATTGTTGCTGATTTTGGTCAAATGCAGGGACTCATGCTTTGCTTTGTTCTTGTGGAAAGCACAGACTTGTTTCCCCAGGAGATGTGTCTCTTTCCCTGGACGGACAGGAGATGTGTGGGACTGGGGGTTAGTGTGTAAGAACACCTTTCCTGGAGATGGGATCTATGAGGAAATGACCAACCAGTCTCACATCCCTTTCCCTCTGCTTGTGCTTGTCCTTTCTGGCTTGGTCCCTGCTGGTGAATCCTGGCTTGGGCTTATGTTTCTCCTGGTCCCTCTCCTGCTTTTGGAGCTCCCCAGGCAGTATCCCAGAGCTCTGGCTGCTGTTGCTGGAGGATGTCTGCACCCAGTTGGCAGGGAATGTATCCTGGTAGGGGTGGGACTGCTGAAAAGCACCTTATGGTGACTTGTTGAGCTCAACACCCTGGACACCCAAAGCACAGCACCAGGCTGTGGGATGTGCCCTTGTCCTAGGGCAGGGGCCTGGCTCCCTGGGTGAAGCTGCCTGGGTGCTTTGGGCATCCTGGCCCTGCAAGGATGATTAAGGCTGTTGCACTGCACAGAGACACAACAGCTTTCCTGCTTCCAGCTCACCCTCCTGACAGAGAGCTCACACCCCAGGATGCACAGGAACCACCTCGGCCAGGCAGCTGGAGAGTGCAGCCACCCATCCACAACCTGGGAAACACGATGTGGACCAGCCGTGCCCACACCCAGTCCTGGGGAGAGCACCTCTTCCCTGCGGTGGAGGCAGGGGGGATGTGTCAGGGATCTGTGCAGAAGCCGGTGCCCCGCAGCACCCCCCGGCCTGGCGGTGGCAGGCGGATGCGGGACCTGCCCCATCTGCCCGTGCAGCAGCGCGGCGGGGAGCTAATGAGAAGCAAGGTGAGAGGCAGGAGACGGGCTGACAACTTACTGGCTCCGCAAGCTGCCGGTGGCGTGCGGGCGGCAGAAGGACGGCATCTGCCCCACCTCCCCGGCATCTCCAGCCTCATAATGAGGTTATTACTGGCCCGCTGCTTGGCGGCCGGCACCAGCATCTCTCGCCTCCTCGTCCTCCCAATTCCCACTTGTGGCTACGGGAGCGGTGAGTCAGGCAGGAAGGGATTGCCCTGCCCTCGTGCTTGGGTTTGGCCCAGGGCTTCGGCGGGAGGGAGGGATGGTTTTGACCTTGCTTGCAGAGGAGACGGTGCTCCCGTGCTCGCTGCCTGTCTGTCCCCGTTATTATCTCTTGAAGGTTGCTGGCCCGTTGCAGCCTGGTTTGACAGGGGGAAAAGTCTCAAAGATAATTAAGTTCCTGCAAGTTTTGTGAAAAAAGGCAGGCAAAGGAGAAGGATGTGAAGAGGCTTCTGTGGTGGAAAGGCTGAGCCAGGAAACGGCGGCTACCTTGTTTGTGGGAAGCCCTTCCTGGGACACGACTTGGGAAATCAGGGAATGATGCTTAAGAGGGGTTTTCCCACTTTGGGTCAGCTGGGGAAAGGATAGGATTTCACACACAGTGCTCAGGAACAGCAAGATCTTGGTGCATCCCGCAAAGGAACTCACTTGTGGATAACAAAGGCAGGACTTGTCCCATCAACTCCTTAAAAATTTCTTAAGGATAAGAAGCCCTGCCTGTGTGTATGCCAGCTGCCGAGACAGTGTGGCATGTGCCAGTCGTCCCTCTCTCTCTGCCTGCAGAGCACTGGTTCAAAGGCTCCAAACACGTGTCATCAACCCACCCCATCTAACAGCAGCTACAAGCGGTTTTGCTGAGCCAATCACCCCCAGCACGCTATTAATGATTATATTAATTACTAATGCAGCATGAGAAATCGGTGTGTTAGCAGACTCTTCCGATATCCAAAGGTTTGCAAGGCAGGGTGTGGAACGGCTGCTGCTCGCCTGCCCCTGCTCCCCTTCTGCCTCAGCATGAAGGGCTCGCTGGGAGGGACACGCAGGTGCCACCGCTCGCTGTCCCTGACCCCACAGCTGACCACGGGAACCTCTTTCCAGGCACCCACGTAGCTCCTTGGCAGGAGTTGCCCGCGGTCGGGATGCCGGGCAGGGACCGGCCGGGGTTTTCTCCGCTCGGAGCAGCTGGTGCGGATGTCGCAGCCGATTACGGTCGGGAGGGAGGTGAGCGGGAAAGCGGTGACACCTCGCTTACGGCGCCCTGCTGTCGAGGGGCAGATGTGGAGGCCGACACATGTTCACCGCCGCCACGCCGCTAATTAATCACCTCCGCCGCAGCCCCTGCCCCGCGCCGAGGGTGCGGTGGCGATGGGTGTTCGTCCCCTTTGAGCCACATCGTCCCGTCTGTGGGATGATGGGTCACTCCACCAGCAAGGGTTAATGTGGTCGGGTTTTGGCTACTGCAAGGAAGAGGTTGGAAAAGTAGGGCGCTTTGTTCTCACCCCTCAGACTGACACAAGTACTCTCTTAAATCAGTCGGATCCCTCCTGGCACCACCCCGGCTTGAGCCCCCGTGGGAAATCGGGCACCATGAGAACCCGGCACCTCACCTGCACCCTGGGGGACAGGGAGACACAGTGTCTGTGCTTGCAGCTGCGAGGCGTTTGGGCAGACAGGAAAGGGGATTCCCTTCCCCAAATTCTAAATCATACAGAGAGCATGACTGCTTTTTTGCAGGAAAATGTTGATAAAAATGGGACTTTCGTGGTGTTGTCCTATTTGCTCTGGCACAGCCAGGCATTGCTGCTCCAATTCAGCTCACCAGAGGCACAGAATCTCAAGCACCCACCTTGACTGGTGGTCTTTGCATTAGCCAGATGAAAAATATCCCTAGTGGAGAGTGTCACAATATTGCTGAAAGCTGGGGTGGTTTTTTTTGGTTGGTTGGGGTTTTTTTTCCTTTCTTTTCTTTTTTTTTTCTTTTTTCTGGTGGGGATATCTGCCTCAAATTGCTGACAATTTACCCCCGGCATGGAGCCACCTTTGCCTGCATAACCTGTCCCCAAGCTCCTGAGGGGGACAGCAGTGCTGGAGAAGGGGAGAGAAGCCACCTCCTATCTGTTTACTCCAGCTTTCCATCGACTTGAACTACTGTATTTTGCAGCACATCCCGGTGGTGACCACGCTTCAGGGATGGAGGGTGAGGATGCGGTGGTCACCTTAGGGGATGCTCCGGGACCAGCTCCTAATCCATCCCCAAAGCACCACAGTGCCTGGGCAGCCCCGGCGTGTCCCCCGGAGATGGAAACAGTATTTTTTCACACCACAACTGGCTGGGGACCTATCTGGGGCCTTTGCAGGGCTGCCCTGCTCCTCTCTGCGGGCAGAAGCCTCCACCTCGTGGCCGAGCCCAGAACGACAGACAGGGGACAGGAGGGCTACGACCTGGAGCTGTGTCCTCGCCTGAAGGGCTGCGGAGGAGCCCACCAACCCAGAGCCCTGTTCTTCCTCAGTGGCCATGGAAGTACCTTTCACCCACTGCAAATTCCTCGAAAAATAACCCAATCGAGAGGGTTATTTTTATTTATATCTGTTCTGTGCATGCATTATTTCAGCAGCCAAACGTTTCCCAGAAAGTTACAAGTCTTATTTATTGTTTTTTTCCTCCCAATTTTTATTTCCGAAGCTAGGTTCAAGGCAGCCCAAGAGGCAGAGGGGTAAAATCAGGCCGTGGTGCATCCTCACTCCTCTGCCTGCTCTAGGGCTGCTGGTCTCTGGCTGAGAGCAAGAGGAGAGATGAGACCTCCACCAACCCTGGATTCCCATCCCCTCAGACTGCTGGCCCTTGGCTGGGGACATCAGGAACAGGGCTTTGCCTGGGCAAGATTTGCCCATCATGTTTGCCAGCCTGGTCTCTTGTAACACGTGAATTCTTGCTTTCTCACCCCCTAAACGTGAAGGGTGTGGAATGCTAACCCTGCTTAGTCTGGGCTGACTCATGCCTGTCTGTGTGCCTCAGTTTCCTACTTCACATGAGCTTGTTCTGCCTTTGCTCCTTTCCCAGCCTGGCCCTTATTCCAACCCCTTTAATCACTACACGGACCAGCTCTGCCTTACAGCATCCAGCAGGTTTGTCCCCTAAAATCCTCAGCTCACATAACTAATGAGATCTCTGGCCTTTTTTTAAAATCTTTTTAAAGCAGTGGGGCAGCTTTTATGGGACAACTCATTTCTGAGTTGTCTACCTGTGCTGCAGGGCTCTCTCAGTGCTGACTCATGCTGGCCTTGGGGTTCTGCAGCCTCAGTGAATCTCAGGAGGGGTCACAACAAGCAGGAGTGAGGACACCAGGATGCTACCCACTTCCTAGCCTAATTCTCCCTTGTGATGGATTTTTGCATGGGTTGCTGGCAGATTTGGCAAACCTGGTTAGGTAGAGGACACCCCACAGCCTCTGGACACCTGGAGAGAGAGGAGCCTGTGACAACCTCAACCATTGCCTTCAGCTTTTCATCTGCTTCCAAGCTCAATATAGAAAATCAGAAGAGGTGATTGAGGATTTATGCTGCTTTCATGGAGAAGAACATCTCCTGTCCTTGCTGTCCCCCTTTGTTGTCAATAGTGAGGGTATGGCATGTGTGCCCAGGTGCTTCCAGAGCATCATTTCATTTAAACATTTCCCATCTGCAGCTCCTCAATAGACCTGCTCTCATCCAGAGGTAGCTGCCCCACAGAGCATCTGACTGGGAAGGCCGTTGTACACAGATTGGGGACAAAGTTTGACAAAAACCCAAAGAGACAAACAGCAGCTAAAAGTGAAGCCTTTAACCAGGGCTGGGAGACTCTGACACCCGTCAGTTAAAACCTGGTGTTCCCAGGGGATTGGGAATTAACCTTTGCATGGCCAGTGAGGAGCATGGGGTGACTTGCAATGGGCCAAGCACCTCATTATGATGGGAAATCTTTTGCAGATGTCTTCATGGTCCATACCTTACCCCAGAGTGGAGGTCCCACCAGCTGCATCCCCACCACTGCTGCAGGGCTAAGGTCTCCATCCAGCAGCACCCACCTCATGCCTGGAGTTCCCCCTTGCCTCATCTACCCAGGCAGTCATGCAGAACAACAGCATTTCTCTCCAACCTCTGTATTTTCTCGCTTTTCAGAAATTAAGAATCTTATTTCAGCATCAGCACAGGATTTTTTTTTATTTTTTCCCATTTCAGAAATTCCACAGGGAATTTCAAGAAAAATGGAAACATTTGCAAAATGCCCCAGGACAGAGAATTGGGTTGTGAGAAGCTTTCATCTGGTGCAGCCTTTGCTTCCTGCCCTGTGGGATGAAAGTCACAGCAGAAGTGACAAAGACTCATAAATTCTGCAGAACAATTTAGTTCTTTCTGGAAAAAGTCTGGTTGTTCCCTGAAGTGGGACTGAGACCTGGGTGTGATGTGGGGTAAAGAAAGTTTCTGCGAATGTCTGTCTCTTAATTAATATTAATACCACTCTAGCTTTTTATCTCTGCTTTAAATAAAAGGAATCCAGCCATGGCAGAGTTCCCACCACATTAAGAAACCCATGAAAGCAGAGTGATGGATGCCTTGGAAGATGGCTCTCATTAATGCCTAATCCTTCCCACCAGCCCCACTTGTCCCTGACACTTCAAGCTTGTTAACCATTTTTTGCAACAGTTTTCCATGACTTCTGGAACTGGGGGGAGATGGCATGGCCTCCTTCCCTTGCATTCAGGTGACAGTGCAAAGAAGAACATGAAAAAGTGGTTTCTGCTTTGGGTGCCACTAGCTGCCTCTCTTTCCATCTGTCTGCTCCAGGTTTACTTGAAGAGATCTCTCCCAGGCAAACTCAAGTTTGCAAAGCTAGAGTTTGCTGGAGGTACTGAAAAATATTTCTGTTTCTTTATAATTTTTTTTTTATGTAATTTTAAAGGCCATGTGTACAGAAGTTGTTTCTGGGTGCAGGACTGTGTGGGGTTGGTAGAGCCAAGGAGTGGGGGCCTCTGCTTGGACTGTAACTGCTGCCTCCTCTTTTCTGGTGTGAAGGGCAATCAATGTGGGGATCTTTTAGAAACCATCAGCTCCTGGATTCATGTGAATAAGTAAGTGACTTTTCTTTCTTTCTTAGAATCAAATCACTTTAGTGCTTGTGGAAAATACAATGGGTTTTAAAGCTAGAAGGAAACAGAAGTGGGTTTGGTCTCCATGGGCTTACACCTAGAAAATCCAATGAAAGGGCATTTTCCTGGGCACAGATATGCCATGGAAGCACTTTGCCAGTAGAGGAAAGCTCATTGTGCTCATCCATAATGTTTTTGGCGGCTGCTTCCAACCATTCACCTTTGCAGCAAGTGTTTGTTTATTGCAATGATGATAGTCAAGGTTCCTCCACTGAACACTGATTTTTCCTAATTTGTATCCAGGTTGCAATGCTAATTAAGATTGTGGTTCAGTGGCTGGTGACAGCACAGAACGCTCCAGGAGGAAGGTGCCCATCCTTCTGCCTCCAGCCTTGCTGCTTGTCCTTACAGGGAGGTCACAGAGCCCGGGCAAATGAGTCACCCTGGGAGAAATAGGTCTCTGATCCTGCTTGTGGTCTTGCAAAATCACTGGCCACTCTGGTGAGAGGGTAACCAAGATGCAGGGGCTGTTGGGAGCAGCTCACTGAAGTCTTAAACTAACATGGAGCTTCTGCACCCAGCCCAGCCATATAGAATAAGCAGGTCCTGGCCTTTCTGGCAGAGAAAGCCCATGACAATTGCTAGACTTAGTCACATACACCCGTGTTTGGGTTGAGAGTAATGGGGTGAAGTGTTTCTCGCAGCTCCATATAGCAATAAGTTTCCCAAGCAGGAGGATGTGGAGCCCCTTGGAGCGGATCAAGCCACTGGCGTGGCCATGGTGCTGCTTCTTCCTGCTTTCCACTAGAGGTAGCTGGAGCCACGCACAACCCGCCCAGCGGCCCTGGGATTTCCACATTCCCAACGCTAAATCAGCATCGATAGAAGTGATTAGCCTGCCATTAAAGGCACATATCCCAGCGCAGGAGGTTCTTGGTCCGCAGCTCTCCCTTCCCGGCCCTTCTCCCAGTGCCTGCAACCCGCATCCCGCGTCCCCCGCACCACGAGAGCTGCGTCAGCGCTTTCTCGGTGTAAACCCCGTAGTTTGGGGGCTTTAAAAAAAAACCCCACAGGCAAACCACCTCCCTCTGCTGCTGCAATTCATCCCGCGATTCCTCAGCCTCGAGGACAGATGTCTGTGACTCTGGAGAAGGGAAGAGTAAACCGCTCTGAGCTGTTTATTCTTCAGAGGAGGAATAGGAGAGAAGATTGGTGGCTTAAGGGGCTTTTTTTTTCTTATATTTCACCCCCCTTTTTTGCCTTTCTAGTAGGTTTAAGACATATATTGCCAGCTGACTCTGTAGCTGCTGTTTATGGAGCATGAGGAATAACCATCCAGCCTGTGTGGGTGCTTGGGGGGCAGCTGGCTCCTGCAGAAGGGACCTTTCTGGCTGATCCAGGGTGAAAGAGTCTTTTCCTGTTGTGGGGTTTTTTTGTGTTTTGGGGGGGTTTTTTGAGGTAAAAGGGTGTATCATATAGAGCTACTGCTACTCCTGGGGAGCTGCAATAAGCTTGCAAAGTGAGGAGGGAAAGAAGGTCAGAAGGAGTGAGGATTATCTTCCTTCCTGACTCCCAAAGGGATTTTAGCCCTGACTTTTAATAACAGCCAGGAAAGAGCCAGACTTCATGCTTACCCAGAGGAAAAGGCTCTAACAGCATTAAGGCTCGACTAGAGAAAGCCCCTTTTTTCTTGCTTTGCCATCCCCATGGAAATTGCTGTGCCAGGGTGTGCAGCCCCTTCCCTGAGCCTACCTGGACCCTCTGCAGAGGAGCTGAAGGAATTGGGTAAAAATTTGGTTGTGTGGCTGGGGCCATCTGCAGCTCCTCAAAGGTGCCACAAGTCTGCAGCTCGCCACACCAAGAATGTCTCCTGGTCTTTTCCTGATACCATATGAGATATGACTGCAGGTCCTTGGCTGCATCCTCCTCTTTGGTCGCGTCTTCCGACCACCAAGTGTCAGTCTCGTTTGGTGTGACCAAAGGCAGCCTCCAACTTGGTGGTTCCTTGATCCATCAGGCAGGAGGAGAGTAATGAGTCAAGTGAAATGAGCTGGGAGTCCGGCACATTTTGGTCTTTCAGTCTAATCCCTAAACCGTCGTTGGAAGGGGGTCTCAAAACCTTCCTTGGTTTCTTCTCCAGAGGGTTTGGGAATGGTGGAACGCTCACCCAGCCCCTCGGGACGAGGACGGGTGTGTGCCAGTGAGCTTTGACAGATGGAGACTGTTAATATTGAACATATAATTACGCCGGCCAAGGCCGAGAGTCCTTCTGCGGCGACGTGTGGGGAGGGCATCAATATTAAGGCGAGTTACTAAATGTGTCTCAAAGGTGAACTCAAAGGCATTTTGGAGGTCCAGGGCTGAGATCTGGGACTTTGCCGTGCTGCAGCCCGTGCAGAGAAGGTTCTTGCTGGCAGCACAGCAGAGGAGAGCTGCTTTCCCTGAGCCCCTCGTGGTGTCCCTGTGTCTGATAGCTAAAAGAGGAGACAGGCACAACCACCCCCTGCTCCCAAGCTCAGCCTCTCTGAAACCAGGGGATTGGCTTAAAATGCTTATTTTTAAAGACTGCAGGCCATAAATGAATCAATCTTATTAAAAATCAATCTTATCCCCAATAAGGTTGGAGTTTTGAGGATGCTTGACTTTCGTCTTGCACAAGATAGCTGGAAACTTTGTTGTGGTTGATTTCTAACACCTAAGCCCTCAAAGGCACTTTGAGTACCTTAGGGGGGACTTGGAAATTGTGCTGGGAGCTCCCAGCTCCCTAGTGAGAACTTTTTTTACATTTATGGAGGAAATGGAGTAATTTCTCTCTATCAAAAATGAATGAAAACTTGAAAAGTCTCTACCAGGTTTTATTTATTGCCTCATCTATTAAAATAGCTGCATATCTATTCAAGTGTGGGGGCTGTACTTTGTCTTACCTTTTCCATGAGTCACAGAATACACTTTTTTTTTTTTTTTCCCCAAAGAGAAGATATTGCTGAGTTTCTCACAAGGGGAAAATGTCCTGGAGGATGCCAAGGGCATGACTTGTCATCGCAGCACCTGAGCAGCACCATCATCCTCCTGCTGAGGCCACCCCGCAGCCTTGGCCAATGCCAGCCTGATAGACCATTCCCACCCCTGATGCTGAGGTGAATCCAGGTTTTCTTCTCCTCTAAACCTGCAGCCATCCACTGCTGTGAGTACTGGTTGGATTAGAGATGCTCTGGGACCCCTGAGACACCACCAGACCCACCTGCACCGAAACTCTCAAGGGGTTGATGGACTGTTTCTAGTAGATTTGGGTATTTGTGCTTATGTTTCTGTGCTATGGCATGAAGGAGACACACACACATACATACAGTCTCTTGTACCTTTCCTGCTTTGTATTCAGTGAAACTGCTGTTATTAAACATAAGCTCCAAGTTTCTGCTAAGCCAGCCCAGTTCAGGAGCTGATCTGTTTGTGCTGGAAGGGACATGTTTTGCTATTTGAACACCAGGTGCCCCAAAATATGTTAATTCAACCCCCAGAACAGGACCCCCCTCCATTTCTTTTCTCACCTTGTCTAACACTGAATTGCAAACTCACAGCAGGGGAGGAAATTGAACCTGCTTCCCATGGTCATACCCCTGAACGTGACTCTACCTAGGACTTAGGCTTCCCTCTGTCCCCAGGAGCCACCACACCCAACTGATGTCAAAGGCTTGTAGGTACCTGTTGTAAAAATCCAGCATGGGAGTTGGTGCTGAATCAGAAAATCGATAGCAGTGCTCAACACAGTTGGGACAAGGAGGTGCAGCATCCCATGCTCCTGCTGTGGGAGCTCCAAGAGGTGCTCTGCCAGGTCTTGCCTTTCCACCCTTCACCACAAACACCCCTTGGTGAGGGAGACCAGCAGATTTGCTGTGGAATAAACTTCATCAGAAGATATCTGTAATGTTGCAAATGCTGTTTGCCAGACTTGATGTTATTCCCGGTCTTTCCTGCACAGAGTAAGTGCCAGTTTTGCTACAGCTGCTTTGTGGAACTGCAGCGAGCCGGTACCTTCTTCCAGAACATGGGGTAAATTCTAACTTTCCACAGTAGGGGGCTAGCTTCAACTTTCCACAGTATTTTTTTTCTTGGTGTGGGTGAAGCTGAGGGTGGCTCTGGCCACGGGCATGTGTCAGGACTGCTGGGGCCAGAGAGCAAATGGGGTTCTGGCAGGGCTGGAGGAAAACCAGGGTCCCACTGACAGAGGCTTTACTCCTTGGGGAATGGCAGGAGGGGGGGCTATGGGGGCTAAAATCACAACTTTGCTAGTATTTTTGTAAGCACATCGGCCTGGGGTTGGCAAAGGGCCCGGCACAGCAGAGTGGGTGACACTTTCTCCTGCTGTGGGTATTTTCCTGTGGGATCCCCGCATGGGTCCCACAAACCTCTCTCCCCCCACACCCTTCCTGCCTATTCCCTGCCACGGCTCAGAAAAAAAGCTTTATTTATACTCATTTAGCTGCTTGCCTTCTCTCTAATTGAAATCATTAACCTTCTCGCTTAATGAAGAAGAGGACTGGGGGGAGGGCGGGGGGTGCCGAGGCCGGCAGACCCCTCCCGGGCTGCTCTGCTGACTCCCTCGACCGGCTGAAAACGTGATTCTGAATTTGGCCACCGGGAGCTAAATGAAAAAAAAAAAAACCACCCGAACAACTGCGCCGTGGTCGGGGGGCTGGCGGGGTACGGTTCCCTGTGCCCCTGGGGCCGCGGCGGGGCTGACGCCAGCATTTCATCTCGGCGGAGAAGTCATCGGCTCTGACCACGGGGAGGGCTTTGCCCGCCAGGTCCCACTTTGCTCCCCTATATTTAGCCCATTATGAATATGGAAGAGCGTTGAAAATGATTCGCCCAGACATCCCTCTGTCCAGCCGAATAACATCAAAGGTGGGAGCGGGGACGGGAGCCGCTCACCCCTGGCAGGGGCCCGGCCTCGCCCGGCCTCGTGGGTCACGGAGTGGGGTCCCTGCAGCCGCGCGGGGGAAAAATCACGCTGGTGACTTTAGGGACCCCCATGGCGGGTATGTGTGGGGGGTGCTGTGGGTGGGCACGGTGGGATGCCGGCCGGGGGAGCGCTCCCCCCGCCGCCGTGTGCGAGCCCGGGGTCTCAGCTGGCTTTGGAAGGGGCCGTGGCGGGGATGCCGCGCTGTGCCCAGCTGCGCGCCGCGCTCTCCAAGGGCACGGCGGCCCCGGCCCTCCCTGCCACCACCCCCCGGCAGCTGGGCACGGCCCTCAGAAGGGCCACGCAGCCTGGGACCCGCAGCCTGGGGACGGCTGGCGCTTGCTGCTTCCCATCGAGCTCTCCCTCGTCTCCAGCGGTGGGGGAGAGGGATGCTGCCGTCCTGGTGGGTTTGCCGATGCCTCCTTGTCCCCACTCCGCTGTGCTCAGGCTTCGGCATCAAACGTGTGCTGAACATCCCGGGCGTGTGACCTGATAGCACGTGGCTGCTCCTCGGACGTGTTTTCCTGCGCTTGTCTCAGGTATTAAACACCTTTTCCCAACTCGGGACCCTCTCCCTCCCTTTTGGAAGCCCAAACTTGCCCCAAAAGCATTTGGGCATCCTTCTACCCAGCTCCAGAGCACAGACGTTCTTCCTTGGACACCTACACCTTTTCACCCACTGTTTTCCTCCTCTTCTACGAGGAGCATTACTCTGTCCCAGAAGCCAGGAACCGATGGGGAGAGGACACAGAGGGCAAACCCACTCCCAGAAGAGCCTCCCAGCTCGACTGGGTTGAGTTGGGGTTTGAAGAGCACTTTGTGCAAAAGATTACCGTTGCTTTTGGGCATAGCGGAAAAGAGGGAAAACAGCTTTATTCAAGCCGTTAATGAAATGTCATTTGCAATTCACTTCCATCGCTGTCACGTGGCAGATCTGCAGCACCCCCGGGTTGCACCGGCTCACACAGAGGGGGTGTTACTTTGGAGGGGTTTTTGGGAAGCGAGGGCCGCGGGGGGGGAGAAGGACGTGCACAAAAGGATCAGAATGCAACTGCCCCATCCCCAGAGCTTGGGGGCTGTGTTTGCCATGGGTGCTATTGCCAGGTAGGTGACTCAGCCTCCCCTCTCAACTCAGGCGACAAGGAAGGGGTCAGCAGAGACCTGGCAGAGCAACACATCTTTTTTGTGGGGTCTGTCCCCAGAAATATCCCTGGATTTTATTTTTCCACTTCTCTCATCACGTAAATATGTCCCTCCTTTTTCTCTTGGGCCACCAGCAGAGTCTGGCCACCTTTTTGACCCCTGTATAGCTCAGAGACAGTTTAGAACCCCTTTTCCATCCCCCTCTTCCTACCCACCCCCCTCTCCCCTCCTTCACCCCTTCCCAATTTCTGAGTGATTCTCCACAGTCGTGAGCAGGTTTAACTAATCTTTCTGTCAGTGGGGTACTTTATGGAAATTGAAAACTAATTAACTTTCGTCTCAGCAGCTAATCGCATAAAAAGCCCAGCGTCTTGGCCTCCCTGTTCTTAAAATAATAATGGCACAGAAGCAGGGAATATCTTGATCAAGCCCACCAGGATGGGGTGCTCCACAAGACAGAGCTGGGATGCCTCCAAAAACCCATACCCAAGGATGGGTCACCTTCTAGTGGTGCTGGACCTGGCTCCTGAATCCATCTTGCCAATCCTACAGCCCTTCCCCCTGGCTACCTCAAACCAAGAGGTAGGGAAAAGGTATTCTGGGGCAGTTTGGGGAGAGGGGTTGTGTGGGGCTGGGGCTGGGAGGGCAACAGAGACTGTGTGGTCAAAGATGCTCTCGCCCGCAGTGACTCATTCGGCTTTAATTGCTCCCTGAAGTGTCGGGCTGCTGGCGGCACCACATCAGAGATGTCACGTTATAGTCATGCGTGAAGAGCTAATGGTCAAGGGTGACACCACCAACAAAACATCCTCGGGGAAGCTGTCAGTGGCAGGGAGGATCAAAGGGCAGGGAGAGCGGCCGTTCTGCTGCCAAGGGTTGGGGCCACTGCTGCAGATGCAGGTGCCCAGAGTAGGGGTGGTGGAGGCACCCCTGGGGATTTGTGGCCAGAACATCGTCCTGCCACAGGGGCAGTGCAGGCAATGCCTGAGCTGAGAGTGCTGGTCCATCTCAGGACCCCTGGAAAAGATTTCTTTTGGCTTTGAAGCTTTATGCTGGCACAGACTGGGAGGGCTCATGTTGGCAGTGTCATCAGACCAGTGTTAGCTGGTCTCTGCTGTACCCTGCACCAAAGGGAGGCAGCCCAGCTCTAATAAACCAGGATGTGAAGGTGGATCTTGGATACACGGTCATGGGGCACCAACCTGCCCTCAGAGTGCCTGTACCCTCCTGTGCCCTGGCTGGGATGCTGCTGTGCCCGGGATGATTGGCACCTACTGAGAGCTGAAGGGAAGTTGTGGATGAGAACCCAAGTGGCATGATGGGGCTGCTTTTTTGGATGCTGCCAACAGCACAGGCTCCACCACACCTGTTTGCTGACTGCACTGCACCGAGACTGGCACAGTACACGTGGCCTTTCCTGATGTTCTTAAATGCCAGGGGCCACAGCTGGACACAGGCTAATGGTCCTCTGCTTTGCAGCAGTGCCAGAGTGATCCTGGTTTGCATTTGGCTCGGTGCTCCAGTTTCCAGCTGCTTCCCACTGCTCTGCTGCTGGGTGCAACATCTCTCCCCATGCTGCCGCTCCAGTGGGATGGGGCAACATCTCCCTGCCCTCCATCAGCAGGAGTGATGGAGAAATCCAAGTGAGAACAGCCAGGCTGCTGGAGCACACAGATCAGCCTGCTGAAGAAGCAGCCCTGGCTGCAGCCATCCCGCTGAGAAGCGCGGCCAGGGAGGAAGAGTTATTGCTGCAGTCACACACCAGCTATTACCTCCCAACAAAAGGCAGCGGCTGCACAGCCGGGAGAGAGCCTGAGGACAGGGACAGCCCCGGTGACCTTCAGCGGACGTGCAGCAGACAGGCCGGAGCCCTGATCGCCCCAGACAGGTACGCCTGCAGGCACCCCTCCACCTGGACCAGCACAGCGGGAGCCTCCCGGGATGCTCCCCACAACCCTTCAGCCACTATCAGCTTCAAAGTCTCCTCACCAGCCCCTGGCCTGGGTGGGTTTTTTTATCCTTCCAGCGCGTGTCAAGCTTTCAGGTTTCTGAAAGGAGGCAAACGTGATGTTGTTGTCGGCGCTTGGCTGCTGTGAGGTGCCAGAACCCAGTCTAGTGTTGGAGTCTGGACACTTCCCTGCATCATTTTCCGGGCCTTGCCTGGCAGCTGGAGCTGGACAAGGAACATGCTTACAATAACAAGGGGTGAAGGCTAAGGGGACAGCACAAAAGACCTGGGGTGGGGAGTCGTTGAGTTGGGACTCTCACCTTGAGAGCCATGGGTCAGGATCTGCTGGCTGTATCACAGAAGCATGGAATGGTCTGTGTTGTATCCTGTAGCACCTTAGAGATGATCTGGTTCCAACTCCCCTGCCATGGGCAGGGACACCTTCCCCTAGCCCAGGTTGCTCTAAGCCCCATCCAGCCTGACCTTGAACACTTTGCAGGGATGGGGCAGCCACAGCTTCTCTGGGCAACCTGTGCCAGGGCCTCACAGCCCACACAGTGAAGAGTTTCCTCCTAGTATCTCAAACGAACCTACCCTGTATCAGTTTAAAACATTCTATCAATAAGGATAAGAGTTATCCCTTAACCCTTAGCAGTGGCTCTGCAACACCCAGACTCGAGGGTGTTGTCCTTGTACTGCCTCTTGCTCCAGGAGCAAAGGTATTTGGGGGAATTCTCATGCCATGGTGAGAAACCACCCGCAGACAAGCAAAAATTACTGCCTAGCTTGACTTCTGCTCTCTGCCTTTGAACTGACCCAAATTCACCTTGAGGGGGTGTTAGGGAGTGTAAGCAAGAGCAGGGAAAGGCCCAACATCCCCTCACTCAGCTTCCCATGGACAGCTAGACAGAAGTAAGTGGCCAGGGATAAATGAAGAGGGAGGGAGGGGTGTCAGCAAATGTCAAAAAGCAAAAAACAAGCAGGACTTTAAGGCCAATTAAATTTGTATAATGTGAGGGAAGTGCTGGTTAAAGACATGGTAGCAGCTGAGCTGTATGTCCATTTATTTCAGTGCAGTTTTCCATGGGAGCAGAGTACATGCATATCATTAGCACCGAATATCTCTAATAAGGCTGTCTCCAATAATAAGCAAAAAAAAAAAAAAAAAAAGCTTAATTAACTTTGTTTTTCAGTGAGCCAGGGTGGCCCCTCCAATGCCTTTTCCTCCAGTCTGGAGATAAATCTGTCTTGAGACATGGATACAAATGTGGGACAGTGGGCAGGGGTAGCACGGCTGGATTGTCCCATGCAGGTAAGTGCCACCAAGCTGAGGGTGGCTACAGAGGGATCGATCCAGCCACAAGGTCTGACACCTCTTAGCTGGTGGGGAGAGGCTGTAAAAGCAGGTTTAGTGCCCAGGCTTCCTTAGAAGTGTCAGAGCAGCACTGTGACTATCCAGAGTGATACCTGGAACACACAGGGCCACCACCTCTCAGTGCCACCACCACTGCCTGTAATTAGGGAGATGGAGGAACCAGATTGAGGTGGAAGTGGCTGCAGGTTGTATCTGTCCCTCCCCGTTCCTGCCAGTGCATGATTAAAAGTGATCAGCCACAGCCTTCCCAAGTTGGTTGTCTCCCCTACATCAAATCCCTTGTCTGGAGGCTGCAGCAGTGTCCCTGTTGCTCCTCCACACGATTCTGTGCTGCTGACGCTGTCGTGATGTGCACTGGGAAGGAGGGAGCCTGGCCTTTGAGGGGTGACCCTGGGCTTGGCACCCCAGCACTGATGGCACTGGCCACACTCAGCCTCTTCTGCAGGAGGGCTCAGCACCCAAAGGAATTTAATGGTGGCAGCTACTCTAATTTTTTTCCCTCCTGATTTTCCAAGCATGAAAAGCGTTGCTTGGCCTCACCAGGATTACAAATCCTATGGGTTCATAGGTCCAGGTCCCTTCCACCCAAAGCCATACACATGTGTGTATGTAAATGCACCATACAGGCGATTATATTTATGCCTTCTGTTTCATACAGAGGTCACAGCTGTGCAGCTGCCAGCCCTTTAGCACAGCAGACTTTTCCACGAGCCCAGCCATGCTGGAAGCAGGGGCGATTTATCCGAGCCCCCTGCTTGGCAGAGGGCAGCTGGGAGCCCTCCATGCCTGTGCCAGCCCCAGGCAGCATTCCCTGCTTCCCTCACAAACCTCTTAGTCCCGGGTTAATTAATTGTCATCAAATAACCTGCATGGCCACAGCTGGGACAGCAGCTTCACCTTCACCCGGGCTTATCCCTGCGGTTCTGGACTATGAAATGTGGCCCCAAAGTGGGGGTCTTGCTAGGAGAGGGGGGTGTCTCGACAGGAGAGGGGGTCCTGGTAGGAAAGGAGGGGATCTTGGTAAGTGGGGGGGGGTCTCGATAGGAAAGGAGGGGTCTCAATAGGAGGAGGGTCTCAGTAGGATAGGAGATAGGAGAGGAGGGGTCTGTTGATAAGAGAAGGGTCTTGACAGGAGAGAGGGCTTCTGTAAGAGAAGGGGTCTCAAAAGGAAAGGAGGGGTCTCAATAGGAAAGGAGGGGATGCAATAGGAGGTGAGTTCTGGATCAGAGAGGAGGTCTGGAGAGGGGATCTCAAGAGGAGAGGGGATCTTGATAGAAGCAGAGTCTCGATAGGAGGAGGGTCTCAACAGGGGAGTCTCTTGATAGCAGAGGGGTCTGGGCAGCAGCAGGGTCTCACTGGCATGGCTCCTTTTGTTCAGCTGGGGAGGGTGTTCCGTGCAACAACTGCACATGGCCCAAAGGCCAAGCTTTGAGTCTGCTTGATGGGATTTAGCCAGTTAATGCCCCAACCAGGCTCTGGAAATGCTGCAAACCATGGACACTGATCTCCAGAGCTGAAATTCCCTCTACTTTGCAGCATCTTCCCATCACCCCAGGGGTTTGCAATAGCTGTGAGCTGGTAGGCACCGATGGGGACCCTCCATAGGGTGGCCCTTACAGCGTGGTGGTCTGGCTGGGAGAGGCTGGCAGGCAGGAGAAGCTCTGGGATCTGCTGGAACAGATGTTTCTGTGCCATAATAAAAGGTTAAATATTTTAATAAGCATTAGCCACATGTTGAAGTTAAAACGAGCTGCTTGCTTTCACTCTTTTTTTCTTTTCTTTTTTTTTTTTTTGTATGCAAATGAACTGGAAGCTTATTAACGAGACGAGAGGCTGGAGCCTAATTAGCAGCAGGACAAGGGAGCTGTGCTGGAGCTGAGTCAGCGAGTGTGAGAATAGCTGGCTCGGTCCCTGCCATCGCTGCCTGCCACTGCCAAACCGCCCCAAAAACCAGGAGAACTGGGCAAAATCCACAGGCTTTTGGAAGGTCTAGGGGGAGATCAGCTTCACTTGGGGTCTTGCCTGGACACAGCCTGTGTGGGTCACCCCAAAGCCACCTTCCTGACTTTGTTCTTCACACTGGCTGCATGGCAGCTGGGATTTTGCAGTGTTACCAAGTATATACTGAATATTTGGGGGCAGTGCCACCAACCCCCCGGATGGTGATGCACAGAGCAGGACTGAGGTATTTGTGGTGTGATCTAGTGGTGCCACTGGCAGGGGGCAGTCCCTGCAGAATTTGTTTTAGTATTTGCTTCCAATTATGTCTTGTTTTTCATTCTGAAGAATCGTTTTCCCACAAAGAAAACAAAGGGGGGGGGGGGGAAGAAACAAAAAAAAATTAGGAAAAATTATGGGAAATTCGTCCTTTTTTTTTTTTTTTTTTTAACATGTAATCTTTGTTTTCTTGCATCCTTCTCCCTGTCACCTTTTCCTTGCTCTGAGTTCCTTCAGGCAGAGGAAAGACCAAGCCTGTGGTGCAGGCAGGGGCTGCCCACCCTGCGAGGGGGACGTGGGGGGACTCAGACGCGGCTCCGAATAAGAAGCTGCCAATAAACCCCTTTTGTAATTTGCACCTTCGGAAGGCGACAGCAGCCGTGCGGCCCCTTCGTTCATTTGCATTTTTAATTAGC
The DNA here is from genome assembly GCA_013397135.1 of Pachyramphus minor. NCBI lineage: Eukaryota > Metazoa > Chordata > Aves > Passeriformes > Tyrannidae > Pachyramphus > Pachyramphus minor. The sequence goes on from VYXB01006785.1 coordinate 892,916, forward strand.
TGTGCTCTCCCCTCGCCCCTCAGCTGCCCTGCCCGGTGGCTGTGGGCAACCAGGGTTCATTTTGGGGCTGAAGGAAGTGTTTTTGGTGGCTGGGCGAGGCGGCAAGGCAGTGATGACATTCCTCTTTTATTTTATTTTTTTTTCCTGTTTTCTGATACATATTTCTTCTGCTTGGTCTTGCTCCAGCCCTGCCTTCGTGCCATCCATCTGCCCCTTCCTCTGGGCTTCTTCCTTAACATCCTCCTCCTCTTCCAGAGAGACCGAGACTCCCCTCACATCACTATCTGTGGGTTCCCTCTTCCCAGGCAACCTCCAGCACTGGCAGCACACAGGATTCCACAATTCCCCTATAAAGCTATTAAAACTCTACCTCATTAGCAATAATTAAAAGGTGTAGCACACATTCTCAATAGCTCATGCCTGCGGGCAGGGTAATTTATTTTATTTTATTATTTTATTTTACATTATTTTCTGGTTTGGTTATAGTTTATTTTGTTTAATTTAATTTAATTTTATCTTTATTTTATTTTACAGTTTTATTTTATTTTTTATTATTTTCTTTTCTCTTATTGCATTGTAATTTTATTTTTATTAAAATTTACTTACTTAATTTCATTTCCTAGGCTCCTACAACCACCATGCCCAAAGGATGGGCAGCATCACCCATCTACCCCATCTCCACAGTGCTGCCAGAGGAGGGACATGGGGACAGCCACCACCTCCCACGCACCCAGAGGAGGAGGAGGGGGGTGCTGCCTGCATCCAAGGCACAATAAAGCATTTTACTACAAAGCAGAATTACTCCAAAGACTGATGGGCTGACTTGTGAGACCCACTCACGTTTATGGAGGTCGTAAGTTATAGACTCCCAGTGAACTGGAGGAAAACATAACCCTCACCTTTTATAGGCGAAACTTCTGCCGTATATTAAATTCTCCAGCAAACGGACGTGGCTTTACTGCCAGCTGTAACTTCAACCCCTCGGTTAGTTGGGAGGGGTTATTAACAACCAGGGTGTGCATGGCCAGCCCTCGCCGTTTGCCCCGGTGACGGTGGTGGTGGCTCTGGGCTGGAGGTCCCGGTGTGGGGGATACCAGCCCGGGAATGCCGACAGCTCCCTGTGGGGGGAAAAAACCTGCCAGAGGCATTGCACTGGTCAGGACGTGCCCCGGGGAGCTTGGGAGAGACCTGGAGAGTCCCAGGGCATTGGCAGGTCACCAAGCCGTTGGTTTCTGCTCACCAAAAGCCTTTTGAAGCTTCTGTTGTGGGAATCTGGGGGACTCAGTGCATGACATGTCTTCCTCCCTCCCCAGTTTTCGGTCTGAAGTATTATAATGTGAAACGGACAAAGTACAGACGTGTCCCCTCTCACCCAGAGAGCAAACGTCTATTTTTTGTTGCCCAAATGCAGGGAAGTAGGGGGGAAAAAATCCTATAGGTGAGTGGCAGGAGGAGAAGGAAAAGGTGTGGATGCAGAGAGGGGGAATGGCATAGCAAGGAAAAGGCAAACAATCCAGTTTGCATCCTGTGGGTTTGGTTTCTCTTTGAGCTACAAGCAGGACAGCCAGGGGGAATAGAAGGGCGGAGGATGCTGCGACTCCTCCAGCTGCCCCCAAAAGCTCTCTGAATGTGCCCTTTTCCCACATTAAAATCATCTTTTTTTTTTACAGAGAGGGGGCAAGACTTGAGCTGGGAGAGATGCAACATGCTCAAACCCACCCTGGCACCCGCAGGAGGTGCGGCAGGACCCCCCCGGCCCAAAGGACATCCCATCACCCCCCCTCCCAGCATCCTTGCCTGCCACCCGCCTTTTTGGGGCGATTCTCTCACCTGGGCCCGGTGAGACTTAGCATTTCTCTGTTTGGAGCCGGGATGAACGTTTATTAGAACTAAACAGCTGGGAGCAAGATGATATTTAAACTGGTATTAGGAGAGCACCGGCGGAGGGAGATAACTCCTGGGGCGGTCTGGCAGCGCGGCGGCCGGGGAGCTCCTGGGGTCTCCTGCCGGAGAGCGATACAGTTAATTTGCAGCCGGAGCTGGAGGCTGGCCCGTGCTGATATTGCCGTGTTATTTAGAAGAGAAAGGTCAGGCTGGAGATTGAATAATCATTGACAAGAAATCCATGGGGGAGTGGGGCGGCAGCTCCAGGCGAGATGCAGCATCCCTGTGCCGACTTCCCAAGGGGATTCTTTCATCCGCTCTGGTTCCCGTGGGGTGTCGGGGGTGTTTGTGTCAGGGATCCTGCCCCCTCTTTCTCCAGCTTGGGGAATCACGGCCACCTCCTCCAGCTGCCCCCTTTTCCATCTAATACCTCCATCTCTGGGGACAAAGCAGAGCTGTCCTGGTTTCCATCCTACGCACAGGCTCTTTTTTTAAATTGCAAATTATTTTTAAATTTAAAATTGCTTTTCTTCTCAGAAACGTTTCCAAATTTTTTCTTTTTTAAAACTAACCCACCCAGGAGAACAGAAGAAGCTACAAAGCCTTCCCCTGCTCCCCCGCCCTGCCCCGGCCCCGGGTGTGATAAGGAAAATCCCCATTCCAGCTTTTTTGGGAGAGACATGCACTAACAAGTCCAACAAAGCAGCGAACCAGCAATGAAAAAGAAAGCCTGAAAATGTTTTTTTTGCATGGACAAATCCACATGTCCAGAATGACTCACCTCCTCCAGGGAAACTGAGGCACAGTGGGAGGCACCAAATCACACCCCTCTGGCTCCCACACTCATGCCACCAGGAGCAGGACTCTTTGCTCACTCCCTCGCTGCACCCCAAAACCTTCCCACCCCCTGCACCCCATGGAGATGGTACCAAAGGTATCTTGCTTTCCTCTTTTTTCTCCCAAAAAATACACCAGGTTTGGCTTCTTTTTTT